>JBBYHO010000002.1:4799332-4812174 GCA_038382025.1 Adansonia gregorii
ATTATGCAATTTTACGTTTCTATTATGAAGATAAAGTCTGCAGCAGTCGGGCAAATACACTTCCAATGGCACTGTGATGAACAAGGTTGCAATGGCAGCCATTTAGAATTTCTATATCTATGATTCTCACACCTGCAAATTTTAATACAATGAAGGCTGTCAGATCAGAAATTCAAACTTCAGATACTTTTCTTGCTATTTGCTGTTAGAATCTCAATGATAGAATCGACCGATCTAAAGAAATAAATCTTACCAACATCTGAGGGATTCTGAGGAACACAACAGATAACGAGTACAAAATGCTTGAGATTACAACAGCAGTAATCAAGTTGTGGATAAGGCGCTTGTTGTCTTTGCTTGGCACAAACGCTGATTTCAGTATATTTGTCAAGTCAAAGAGTCTATAAGATATCTGCAGACAAGAAAAAAAAAATGTCAGTGCATGACTAATAAAATGATATTAGAAGTTTCAAAGATGACCCCATTTACTTACGGCAAGGTATATGGAAGTTGTAAGCATGAAATTCAACATTGGGTAATCTGGGATCAGGGAAAGCAGCAGCTTAGGCTGACCGTCGGGAACTCCTGATCTGCATATTGATCGGATATTGTGCTTAGAAAACAAATAAATGCAGCTGTGTGTGCATCCTATGCTATTATTTAGAAGTTTGAATTATTAGATCAACTCTTTGCAAACAGCTTAAGCACCAAGGCTTCCCATGTTGTCGACTTCAACTTACCTTAGCCAGATGTGGATCTGCGAGATATAGGTCTCGAGTGTAATCTTTCCAAGCCATCTGGAAAACAAAAGATAAATAACAGACAAATATTAGTTCGTGCTTATTGGTCATCAGAAAGTAAAATAATAAAACAATAGATGACTTAAAGGCTACTTACGCAAAAAGGGTTAAACTGTAGCTTCTGAAGGACTGGGTGACATTTCGTAAACATATATACACACTGATCAAAACAAGGAACAAGACTTAAGTAAAGGCCAAATTTACAGATTTGTCAAATATTAAGACAGATAACATGAGACTTACGTTATAGGGATCCATGAGGTATATGGATGGTACTTATTGTAAGTGATTTTGTCAAGCTTGTAAATGTACTCGAACCAGAAAAATCCCACCTACGATATTTATTAAGACTTCATTAATAAGCGATGAAAATTCTAGGGAACAGAATATTAAGCCAAAAGATGTTTGTATACGATACCATCAGCACTATTATCACCACAGCAATTTTAATTGATACTCGCCGCTTCACCTCTGTTTCCTCAAGTCTTTCCATCCACCGTTCAACCTGCAACAGTAAATCATCAGTATCAAGCCATCAGCTCCAAAAAAGAGAACGCAAATGCAGAAACAAGCTAGCTTGTTGTACTTCTCATTCTTCCTATACAAATTGCATTCCTTCATAGCAAGAAAATACAATGAAAAGAAAAAAAAATTTGCATCAGGACTTACAGTTGGATGGTAATATGCATATATCATTCCAATAATCCAAATGTAACGATCAAGGCCTGAGCGGAAATGCCACTCATGCAAGCGGGGAAAGTTTTGCTTTGCAGGATCAGTATATCCTGCAATATGTTTTTTTCTTTTTTCATCAATATGACCGGAACTAGTTTCAAATAGAAATTTTACATTGGCAAGTTACCCACCGAGAAGAAAGGTAAGTGGGCTCCAGAGAAGTTCAAATACTCCAGGCACTTCCCAGACTAGGATAACCACCAAGAAGCAGGCAATGATTTTTAGGGCAATGACTGACCCATTCTCATTGTACTTGTTCAGAATACCAAGAGCCCCATAAACCATAAGAGTGAACAGAGTATGCATAGGGCATATATAGTACAGCGTATAACTATTATTGAGGATGACACAGCAAAAAAATACCAAGAAATTGAGCCGCCACATCATCTGCTCAGCCAAAATACCCAAGTTTGGAACACGGAAGAAACTATTATGAGGTTATATAATCTCCGCTATAGGAGAATTCATACCTGAGAAAACCTAGCAAGACTAAAATCTTTGCGCACATAATAATATGAGAAATTCCCAAATCCAGTCATCCACACATAAGCAGCAATGAAAACGCGGATAGCATTATAAATCTCTGTCGCTGCAAAGTAATGGTACATCAAAAATAAGACCTGCAAAATAAACGGGGGGGAAAAAAGGAGTGAGTGTAAGACTTCCAATCCTGGTGTAGCAGTGCTTGATCACTTGAAGCATAAGCAGCATCAGCCAAAAGAGTTTTTACTTTCTATTAAATCCAACACACATATTATATCATAATACGTGGATACCAATCTTAATAGAAGAATATTTTACAGATTTACTACATCAAGTCAAAGGATCACAACCTGCATCCAACCTTTCCATTCCTCAGTTTGATGTCTGTTCAAATAAAGCATAGATTTCCCCGAAAACGGTGACTTATCATAGTGTATCTTGAATGAAGTTATTGCCGAAACTATGATGAGAAGGAAATAGAGGAACAAGAAAAGATCCCGATTGTAATTCTGCAGAGACAGATGATGAATGAGAAAACATAATCAGCAAGCAATAACAACGTTTTAGACAACATTTATTGCAGTGAATTTTGAAATGCATGGCTTCCTTCAATATTCTATAAGAAGAATAGAGCGTTCAGTATTTGACAACTTCAATTAAAATTCATTTTTTACCATCACAATTTCAGCATTTCCTCCTACAAAGTATGAATTATCATAATAAAGTAATCATCTTCACCTTCTGCGAAGAGGCAAATACATCAGTGCGGTCGCATACGTAATAGTATGCCAAAAGAACACCGAATTCAGATCTATGAGAAGATAAACACAAAAAGAATTGGAAAAAAAAAAAGAAAAAAAAGAGCGAGTTAGATTACATAATATTGATTCGGAGAAAGAAATGCTTCACATAATAATCAACAAATCAAAATTCACTTACATAGCTCGAAGTGTCACCCGATTCTCAATCAAGAAAGTCTCATCCATCATTAGAAACCTTTACAGAAACAAAGCATAGAAATGAAGTAACTGATCAAAAAATTGCAAGAAATCAGAGAAAAAAAATAATCAACGGCTCCGATGACAAACTTGAGAATTGGAGATAAGGAAGATGTTGAAGACCGTGCTTTAGGAGAAACAGATTGAAGACCTCCGCCTTCCAATAAACCCTCTCTATCATCCTCCTTAATAGAACCGTTTCCGATTTCAACTAAATTCACATCAGAGTGGCGACTAACAGAAATACGGGGGAAAAAAAAGTAAGCTCTAATTTTTCAACAATAAATTGCGTTAATTAATTGTGATCGCATTACAAAATGTAAAATTCAGAGCTTACGCTTTGGATGCTAGTAATTTTTTCTTGTACTCCAAATATTCTGCATAGATCCAAGCTGAAATCACCGGAAATATACCAAGAAAAAACGACACCTGGAAAAAGAATTAAAGAAAATAATATTTAAAAAGAAAACGTTTACAATGCAAGATCCGACAGCGAAGAATGCTGAAACGAATAAAACGCACCTGACCGGGAGTGATTGGGCGGACGATCGTCATTTTTAAACAACTTTCAGCAAAAGAAAATCAAAATGCAGAGGGAAGCTAAGCCGCCGAAATAAGCTGCATTTGAGCGTACAACAGTTGAGTTTTTTTTTTTTTTTTAAATCTGATTGAAATCTGTAATGGAAAGAAAAAAATAATAATAAGACGAGGACGAAGCGAAGACCAGGGGAAGATGGATTTGATCAGAATATAGCGGTGCGTATCAATAGTTTGTTAGTATTAATAAATTAATAATTAAAATTAAGAGCGAAGGAAAATGTGAAGAAACAGAGTTGAGAGACCTGTGTTCTTCATTATTTTTATAAATTATCCATAAATAAATAAATAAATATGGTAGATTATGCTTAAAGTTTAAATTAAATTTTAGAAGAAGATTCAACTTTAATTATTACTAATAAATGAATAATAGTATTTGATTAATTGAAGAATTTTTTATCGAGACAAAAATAGGATAGAATAATTTTACACGTGACGTGTCACTGAATTCGGAATTCTTTTGGATGAGCTGTCGGCAAATTTGTGACGGGCGTGTTAAGATCTATCACCGACGTAAAGTGATCTCCACCATTGTCCATGCCTGCCATTGTCAATTCCCATTTGATCCGCCCTTTCAATTTTCATCAACCGACAGCCCATACCATGAGATTCTACTTGTGGGCGTTGGACCTAGGCTTCTTGGGCTCCATTGGATGGCTTGGGTGAACAGTTCATTCCATTACTAGGACAATTGAATGAGAAGCCTAAATTATCTCTGCAAAGAAGAGGAAGATTTTCTTTCCTTTAATGCCTATTGGTGTTCCAAGAGTTCCTTTTCGAAATCCGGGGGAGGAAGATGCAGTTTTGGTTGACGTATAGTGCGACTTGTCAAATATATTGGGTCATATGGGATTCCCCCGTTCTCTCACTGCGTAATTCACCGTTTTATTTAGAAGTTAAGCAGTCCAAACTTCCCTTTTGAGGCTTCAAGTTTAGTTCAAATTGAGGTGACCCTGCTTAACTTATAACAGAAGGCCGTAAGTTTGTGAGTTCTCATGTTGCTTTCCAATTTTGAAAGCGGTTAATGAGGTATGAAAGGCAAGGTTTTTTTTTTTTTTTTTTTTTCTGTCTGATTCCTGCATTTGCGTTCGCGTTTGTCAATCATAATGTAATCATTTTTGCTTGTACTTACAACAACTATCATGATTGCCTTCTCTACAATTGGGCATTATTCCGTTTGCCTTGCAAAAGGAGTAACTGGCATTCTGGTCAGCTCTGTTCAGACAATAAAACACTGGCTTGCTTCAAGACAAAAAAAGGGGGGGAAAAAAAAAACCATCACCTGTTGAGCTGAAAATGAGAGATTTATCACTACTTCATGTAGACGAAAAGCGAGATTAATGTTGGGGGAAAAGGATAAAATGTATACGATGACTTCATTTATAATTGCAACAAATTATTAAAGCCAAAAAAGTATGTTACTTAGTGCCACTGGTATTACAGTGCGGAGTAATTAGATAAAGAGTTGGGGCCTTGAGGGGGTTCTTCTTCGATATCGTCATTGATTTTGACACTCACGACAGCCCCAGCCGAAGCCAAAGCCGGAAGCATTTATCTGGATCCGTTGTACATCCTCGTGCCTAAAACCAAGTATATTTGTTGCCAAATCAAGTTTTCTGTAAGTTCCCTCTTCCCTGGTTCTCTCGCTGTGGTTTACCGACTCATCCAGTCCAACCCAAACACAAGAGATTCAACATTGGGTTCGTAGCAGTGACATGTTCAAGGCCGACTGCCTGGTTGGACAAGAATCATTCCCTACTTATACGATCTTGAAGCTTAATATCCCGCATCTGTCCCAGCCCATTTTCACAAAAAATACAGGCCCTTTCCGTCTTTCCTCAACCAATTTGCCAAATTGCTTTTTTTTTTTTTTTCAACATATATATATATATATATCATATCAAAGAATTTAGATCAATTAATTGAAAGTTGCAGCAAGACATCATCATCATCATCATAAAGTGATAATGCAAAAATCATATGCCATCCAACAATCATTCAACACAAGAACTATTAAGGTAAAACCTGACTAGAAAAAAACTAGAAAAAACATGCTATCAAAGTGAAAGTCAGGGGCTTCTCAAAGTTTACAATTTAATCTAACATCATAAAATTACACAAATTCTAAAACAACTTTTCCCAATAGTTTTGTTTTTTCAGAGAACATAATTATGCATTACCAGACTGAATATATAACCCCTAATATTACTAAACCATGATGATACAACCAAAAATAGAATGCACAGCATAACGCATCCCATCATTCTTTGTAAAAGGAGAGAGAGAGACCAATGAGGCAATGGCCTCACCGGTCAGTCCTCAAACCAAGGGGCCAGCCCTACCGCTTGGAGGGTCTCTCATCATCCTCTCCGCCATCATCGTCGTCATCATCAGAATCATCTTTGTCCGACCTCTTCCTCTTAGGTGGGGCTTCAATCTTTCCACCACCCTCGTCATCATCATCTTCTTCATCGTCTTCATACCCTTCCTCACCATTCTCTTCCGGTTCGAAATCACTAGCATCTTCCTCATCTTCAGCACGAGCTACAGGCCGCACAAGATATTCTGTTCCCATATCCTCCTATACAAGAGTTAGAAACAATGTCAAAAAAAACAAAATTAACAAACCTATTTCCCACGGATTTTCCTAGTTGCCAAATATGGAACTAGTTAAAAAGATGATGTTCAACAAATTTTTTTTTAAAAAAAATACAGTTGATGAACAATTCTAACTCTGTGTTTGGATAAACAATTATAAAAGAAAACAAAGTAAAAGAAAGAAAAAAGAAAAATTGAGTAAAATAAAGAAAATATAAATATTTTGTTTAGATAAGTTTTTTTCCTTAGTTTACTTCAAATTAAGACTTAATAACATTAGACAATTTAAAGAAAAGCAGGAAATACTGGCTCAATTTTTTCCTAGTCAAAAAATTTTTTTATTTTACTTTATTTTTTTTTCTTTTCTTGCCTCAATCCAAAAATAAAGTAAGAGTCAGGTGTCAAAAATTACTGTAGCCAATAATCCCAAGGGAAGAGAGGAGAGGAGAGGAGAGGAGGTACAAAGAATACGACAATTCATAACCTACATTTCCTACCAAGTGCAAGGAAAGGAATCACCACTTCTGTTACTTTAGAGGATAAGGGTACATAAAATTATTCCACCCAACCAAAACAAAGAATAAAATCTAGAAGAATACTGAAAACTTGCTCCCAAAAAAAAAAACACACTATGCTTTTATTGTTAAACAGAATTTACTGGAATTTAAAGTACTGTCCTTGGATAAAAACTAAGGAGATCCTGCACCCGGATAAATAACTGAGAAACAAAAGAATAAAAATTCAAAGTATAAAGCCTAGATCTAAAGCTTCTAAGATAAAAACGATTCTTTTATACAAGCACAACGAAGCGACTTGGTTTTGGATTGTGCTGTAGTCCCTAAGCTAAATCAATAGTATATGTTTATGGATCTGAGAAGTTATGGTGATTAAATAACTGTAATTATGAAAGACAAAGTAAATGGAGTGAAAGCCGCTAGTTATATTCTTATTTCCTCTACATAGAACTGGAAAAATAGATCTGAGAGGAAAACTTGAGAAACATCCAATATCCTTCGAGAAATTGTACAAGAAATGAAATATTAAGCTTGATTTTTTAATAATCATAAAAAAGGACTCCCAAGATTTGAGCTTTAACTTCAGATTGGTGACAGAATCAAATGATTAACAAACAAATAAGTACGAAAAACACCGGATCTGAACAGTTTCAGCTGGAAAAGGCTTTGAAAAATCAGAAATTTTTAAATAACCACAATAATTAACTGGAATTAAAGTAACTTAAAAGAATTTACCTCCTCTTCACCTTTGTCATCGTCATCGCTATCGTCGTCATCATCGTCGTCGTCGTCGTCGTCGTCGTCGTCATCGTCATCTTCATCATCCTCGTCATCATCCTCATCGTCATCAACTGACTGCACTGGAGGACCACCTGAAGATGGAATAACCTGCACTTCATCATCATCCTCTTCTCCGTCTTCATCGTCGTCGTCACCTTCATCTTCGCCGTCATCATCATCATCTTCTTCATCTTCGTCGTCTTCTTCTTCTTCCTCTTCACCGCCTTCTACTTCACTTTCATCCTCACCGTCCGCCTCTTCCTGTTTCTTAACCTTAATTTCATTTTCCTCTTCAAATTCCCTTTCTTCTTCAATCAACTTCATCTTTAAGGGGAAAAAAATAAAACTCGAACGAGAACTTCTTTCTGTTTTTCTCTCAGAATAGAAAACAGAAATTTGGAAGAGGGAGAGCAGGGAGAAGAGAGAGAGGAAGCTTGTTTGCTCTCTCTACGAGTAGCTTCTGCAACTGCGATCTCAGCCGTTGAAACGATGATTCACGCGGATTGCTGACGTGGAAAAGATCGAACGGTGTTTACACCGCACCCTGTACCGTTTTTCTTCGTCAGCTGCTTTCTATGTGCGAGGAACGAGTCGGGGAAATCTAGGGTTAAGAGTAATTTTTTTTTTTTTTTGGGAAAAGACTCACAATTACAAATTTAAGGTGGCCCATTAAATTTAAATCCATCATTGAAAGGCCGACTCTGTAATTTAGAAATGTTCACTAAAGGCCCAATTTTACTTTTTGCTTCGTTTTGCTTTAATCATAATTTTATATATAATTATA
This sequence comes from Adansonia gregorii, assembly GCA_038382025.1. NCBI lineage: Eukaryota > Viridiplantae > Streptophyta > Magnoliopsida > Malvales > Malvaceae > Adansonia > Adansonia gregorii. Next base: position 4,807,623 of record JBBYHO010000002.1, read on the forward strand.
TGATTATAATATAAATAAAATAATTAAAATATAATACGATAAAAATATATATTTAAAAATTTATATAATATAAATTATTAATATATCAAATTTTTTATAAATATAAAATATTTTAAATATTATCATAATACGATAAAATATATAAATATAATTTTATAAATATTTTTTCATAAGAATGTTTGTCTAGTGGATTAAACCTTTAGAATTTTTTGGACAATTGAAAAAAAAATTAAGAATAAAATTTATTCTTTTAGAGAGGGAAGATATACATTTTACAGTCCTTCAGGTGCATATGATATGAGTTTATGATAATTAAATTTTTTTTTTCAAATTATTTCGATGCATTGAATTAATAAGAAAAATCAAATTATAAGCCTTCTGAAATTATTATGATTTGAACTTGAAATTTAGTTAAGATGGCAAATTTTTCTATGTTTTAAAAATTAGAAAACAAAAGAACAAACAAAATTCAAACATAGGGGTAAAACAAATGTACGAATGAGTTAATCTCCCATTTTATTTATTAAACATTTGACAATATTTTCTTATTGTTAGATCTCGTGCTTTACATGAAGTAGCATAAAATGTTGAATTTTTAATATGGAATTTTCTTATATTAAAATAATTTTTTTAAAAAAAAATTGAATACGTAACTGGTATATTAAGTAGATTAAAAAAATGGGTTTATCATCCAAATTAGTAAGTAATGAATTTGTAAGTTTGACGAAATAAAACGATCTAATTTTATCAACCAAATGACCAACCTTGGCCAATTCTTGACCTCATAAATAATAATAAAAAAAAGGGCACGTTGCAGTTGAGTTTGGGTTAAAACTTGTAAAAACATAATATATATAATTTTAAGACGTGTTTGGTAAGGTGAAAATACGAAATGATTGATAGAGTCGGTAGAGAAGTGCAAGAAAATGGATTTTTGAGTCATTTGGTAAAAAGGAAATGTATATGAAAAGATAGAATAAGAAAAATGATTATTGTTCATTCTTATATAAAAAAATAAATTATTTTAAATTAAATTAGAAAAAAATGCGGTTTAAGTGTGTATATATATATATAAAATTATCGATTAATTTTTAAATTTTATCATTTTTTAAATGTATAATTATCAAATAATATGCTTTTTATATTTTTATTTTTTAATTATATCAAATGATGTGTGAAAAGAAAATTAGTTTCTTTTTTTACTTTTTTATATCAAGCATATTATGAAAGGGATATAAATTTTTTTATCTTTTCACATTTTTCTTTCAATTTTTGTATTCACGTAACTTAGCAATATATGTATTTATATTATATTCGTATATTTTATCATATCATATTTATATATTTTATTACATTATAATCATGTTTAAAGTTTTTTATATTTATATCAATTTTTGATAAGTTTATAATTTATATCATATAAATTTTAAGCATATATTAATATCATATTATCTCGTATTTTTTTATCATATATATTATATTCGTATAATTATATTAAAAATTATCAAATCATAAATGAACGACACTTAAAACTAGGGTCTTAAAATATAAGGATAATTCTGATTTAGCAAAATTTCCACTGTAACTTCTATCTTCAGGAAATGTAAATGTAAATGTAAATAAAATTGATGACTCTTCCACTGTACCAAATATCTGGGGACCCTACGAAGTTTGAAAACGATGGGGCGGTGTATTGGGCAATGGCATTTCAGCTTTCGAAGTCTTAACCGGTAAGGCAACTAAACAACAGGAAAATGGCAACAATACCAACACCTCACCTCAGCTTAAAATGACTATTTAGAGTTGGATTTGATTTTCAGATTATCGAATAATATCCACGTGTCCTTCGTATTATGGACTTTAACCGTCGAGTCCGTTGATTGGAACCCTTTGACTGAATGGTTTACCAAATTATTTTAATTTATTAATAATTTTTATATGAATGTAATACATGATTATTCTTTAGGAGCTTCTGGCTGTATAAAATATAAAATTCCTTAAATTTTGTTTTTAGGTAAATTAATTTCACGTTTTCGACGTGTGTGTATCAGCTGCGAGGCTGCGTCTTTATTATCCACAGAACTTAAAAAATAAAAATTAAAAAATATATAAATATAAATAAAAACAGATAAAATATAAATGAAAATAAATTACAATTTACATTTCCACCGCTCTTGATCATATCAGCTTCGAGCAAAACAAAATGCTCAGCTAATTCAAGTAGTCGGGTATTATCCTCGCTGTATCACGTGGACTTGGGTAGATCTAGTTATCACATTTGAATAAACCTATATATTTTTTCTTATAATATGGAAAATATCCTATTAACAATCGTCTTAAATACAACTTTATGGTGAAGCTGGAAGAGCCCCCTTGGAGGCTTGGACACCCCCCCCCCCCCAAAAAAATCCCCGACACAGGAACAAGGTCCCCAGGTCGGCAGGAAAATAGAGGCAGATGTGCCCCATGTGGTCCCCTTCGTCAGTTTTCCGGTGGCCGCAGTTCGAGTTCTGTCTTCCAACGTCGGTTTTCCGTTGGCCGGACTTCAACTTGTCGTATTTGACCAGTGGTTGGAGCTTGCAGAGTTTCAGGTGGCTGGATTTTTCCATCCTGGATGATGTCTTGTGGACTTTTATAACGGTTTTGGAATCCTTAGCTTTAGTTGCGATGCTCTGTTTCTACTTTGTTTTCTGTGGGTGCACGCTTTGATTCTTCCAACACCCAAAATTTTTGTACATAATATAAGTCATCGCCTTTAGTTTTCCCGTAATTAATTGCAATTGTAATCGGAATTACACAGTTAAAATTCGTAGCCTCTTTTCTTATTTGTTCTTCACTTTTTCCAAGGATCGAGATGAGATGGGAGCTTCTCGGCTTATTATTTTCTGTTGGAAATTGAATCAGTCCAATTAATATGAGGCATTCAAAAGCTCAAAATACTAATTTGGTTGAACAGTGAATTCATTAAGATCTTCAAACATATCAACCATCTGGGTTAGAACTTAGAAGAGGTAATCAATTTTGTCACCATTTATCTATTCAATGGGGTTTCTAGCATCCAATAGAACCTAGCAAGTACATCAGTGTTGAACTTTGGACTGTGCTGTAGACCGGTAGTTGCTTTTACTCTGTGTTCTAAATTGCAGAGACTGTACATGAACTTTGTGTTCTTACAAATGTTGCGCACGTCTCTCTCCTCTTAGCCACTGCAAAATTATCCTCCACTTTGCTTTACAATTTCGTTGCTTCAGAACAGCATTTTTTTTTCTAAAAAAATTTGGATGCTCTTCTAATATTTGCTTTCTAAAAGGTTGTTAAAAAATAATGAGCCACATGAAAATTTTATTTAATCAAAAGATAAACATTTAATTATCTTTTTATTTGGGTGATATTATCTAAAGCATCTTATTTAAGTTGAATTTGTGTGGTTAAATTTCAGATAAAGATAAGAATTCCTTGATAGTATGAATAAATTCTGGTTAGTTATCATTATTTACATGATTTCTTGTGTGGTCATATCTTCATTCCTTATTTAACAAGGCAAAAGGATGAGAATATATTGACATTGGTGTAGCTATTTCCATTTCAGCATCTTCCCATTTTGATAATCAAGAACAACCAGAGATTACTATTGGACCATTTATCACGTTAAAAATGAAAAGAACAAAAATACAAAAACCGAAGAAATCGTATCTCATTTATTTATCATTTTATCTTTTTAAATGTATTAAAAACATGCAATGTTTTAAATTCACTTGTGAAATTAAAAAAAAAAAAAAACTACACTATCAATATACCTAATAATAATCTTTGTCAAAATATTTGGCTTAATTTATGGTGCATTAATGCATGATTGTGGTTAGAATAATTTTTCCTCAAATTTTTCTAAAGCTAGAAGATCTTTAGTTTAATTATTCCAAATATGATTTTTTTGATTGATTTATACAAGTACAAAAATTGATAGGATTGACTTCCACAAATGTTTAAGATGGAGTTGATTTCCATGTCCTCTAATGGCAAATGATTTTTTTTATTTTATTTTTTTCATTTGATAATCATGGAAGATGATGAGAAATATATTTGGCAAAGTGAGGTAAAAAGAGAAGAAAGGATTTTTTTGTGTAAGCTTTACTATAAACAAAATTTAAAAAGTATTAGTGGAAAAATATAAAAAAAGAGAAATGAAAGAAAAAAGTTTAATAGTAAGTACAAATAATTACATTATATTTTATCAAACTTTTTGAAATTTATCAATAACATTTTTCTATTAGTTTATACATCAAGAGATCAATTAAAAAATAATGAGTTTTTTAAACCTCGAGCTGTACAAAGAAAACTACTAGCAATATCATAATCAAAATTGGAAATATAAGCCAGCTTGAATCGAATTTCATTCTTAATATCAACAAAAACCTAGGTCGAGATGCTGTTCTGAGTACCTCCATGCAGTCTTCCATTTCTTTCCTTCCAGACATAATAAATGGTGGCGTTCCATGCCAACTTCAGAATTGTGGTAAGCAGAGATTTGCCTTTAAACTCCAGAATTGCCCAT
>JBBYHO010000002.1:4812274-4833287 GCA_038382025.1 Adansonia gregorii
GGAATTGGCGGGCAACAGGGGAGACAGTTAATTTGGGTTGGGTTCTCATAAACCGGGCCTGTATTGGGGAGCACATATAAAACTCAAAGGAGTCGAAGATTGAAGTATATGTAACGTAAAGCTGAACCCATTGAGCCCAATCGCAAATGCCTGAACCGACCTGTCCTCCCCTGCCCCCTTCAGAACTCCAACCAAAATTTCCTGCATTTTCTTCTTGCCTGCTTGTTGAGTTGAGTTTGGTAGTAGTATTTTCTTTTTCTCTCCCAATAAATACAATTGCTGCTGCTGCACTTGCCTTGTAAAATCCAAATTTAGGGCTTTCCATCAACTTTCAGCTAACACTCGGCAAAGCTGGATAGGCACGGAGGTGACCGCTATGGCAACAGCAGCAACAACGTCAGTAACCAGGATTCTTACTACAATAGCAGCAATCATAACCGTCACTCTCGAGGACTCTCACGTTTCTCTGACGCCTCTCCCATGAATCGCTATAACGACAATAGGAACGACAACAATAGTAATTTCAACGACAACTTCGATAACCAAGATTCCTACCACCACCGTCGACATAGCCCTAGCAACTTCTGTGGAAATGGAGGAGGAGAAGGAGGGCATCGTCCCTTCGATAGTCCTCCTCGTCGGCATCACAGCAGCGCTGGCGGAGGAGGAGGTTTTCGGCCAATTGGAGGTGGAGGTGGAGGGTTTCGACCTATGGCTGGTGGTTTTGAGGCTAATTATCCACCCCCTCAACCGCAACCTCCTCTGCAAACTCATATGGGACAGAAACGCGCTTTTGCATTCTCTGGCCGTGGAGGTAGTTCTCCCAATAGTGGTTCGTTTTATTGCTTATAAATTTTTTTTCTGTTCCAAGTTTAATTTTTCACTTGTCTACTGCTTTCCTTAATTAAATAATTCGTCAATTCAAAAGATTTAGGCTATTTCCTTATCATTTGCTTCTATCGGCGAATTTTCATTTTAAAGTAATTTTACGAAGAGCTCATTATTTACTTCAATTTTTGTACCTTGGCTGCATATGGTTTCAGCTACAGATTGTTTTATCTTGAATTGGCCATAACTTTGCTTTTGTTATTCTAATTTTACCTTATTTACTAACTTTTGACCCTTATAATTGCGTCTTAAAACCATGGCTTGATTGTGTTATAGGTTGATTATCCCTTATTTTTTGCTTTGTCCAGAACGATTTGGTGGCGCTGGCAGTGGGGGCAAATTTGCCAAACTTTTTGTGGGATCAGTACCAAGAACAGCCGCAGAAAAGGATGTAAGTCAGTTCATATATAGCGTAATACTTTTGAAACTATCATACTCCTGTTTTTAATCTCCTTTTTGCTACCAGAGATATAATTTAATTCACTTATCTTCATCTGATGGATGTTGTTCCATATATTGAGTAAATACACTTTTAAGCATTAATACTAATCTTAGTCTATTTATTCTTTTGTATTTTGGACTTTTTGGTCTTATTTCTTAAACAACGATCATTTATTCATCTTTTGGCAGATTCGACACTTATTTGAAGAACATGGGGATGTGATAGAGGTTGCTTTAATCAAAGATAAAAAAACTGGACAACCTCAAGGTATGTATGAATGTTGTTTCATTTTTAGATTTTTTTTTTTTATTATACCTATCTTATTTCAGGTATGCTGAGAGGCTGATAGGAGCAAACCTAAGCTTATCTTCATCTCAGTTTGTTTTTGATACAAGTTTCGCGCTTGTTGGTTTTGGTTGCTACCTCCTTTTTCTTATGTTGCTCCTGTCAAACAAGGAGAGAAATGTAAACTCGCTAAAAACTGTTTTATGTATAGAAAAAGTAGGGAACTTGTACCACAAATAGAACCTATTGTTGAAATAATGGATTCTGTTGTGGGGCATTAGCCAACAATAAATTTTAATGGGAGTGTCTATTTCCATTACCAAAGCTTTTATATACATACAAAGATATGTCACTGTTGTACTATATAAAAAGCAGAAATTCTATGATTGTCGCATTGAACGGTATATATCATATTTTTTTTGGGGAGGATTTCTGTGGTTGACTGTTATCTTGGAGAACCTGTTACTTCTTATTTTTATGTGGGATTGGAATGTCTATGGACTGGTTTTATGTTGACGAGATGGATTTGAAGTTGAATGGGTATCAGATATGGATGGTAATTCAGTTCTATGTGTTGAAAGTTCCTTGGTCTTGTGCATGGCAATTTGTTGGTTGGTGACTCTCTGTATTTGGGTAACTTGGTTGAATTAACTTTTAGAATAGGTTGGATGGCCTCTCTATATCGGTGGCTGGCTCATTTTTTCACATACAGTTATATGGTTATGATATTGCAAAAAATTCTTTGGGATTTTTCTTTTTACAGCAAAAATTTAGTTGGTGGTACTGCTGCATTTTGTGACTACAACCTGGTGTAGCAGTCCATAGTATTGGTAGTTGGATGAGCAAATGTGCGTTTATTTTCCAGGCTGGCTTTATGTTTACACTTCTGTTTTTCTTTTAAATTTCCATAAATGTATGTAGTATTAATAATTGATTGCATAGTTTTAACCCGTTGATGTTTATTTTCTTCCATCTATTATGTCCTGTTGGAAATCTAAAGGCCATCCAGCGCAGATTTTGGATACGTGGTGTTTATCGTTTATACTTCTCCTTGTTGATTGCATCTGTAGTGCTTGCCTCTAGTGCTACAGAGTGTGAATGCTGATGGATTTCATTATAGGAGCTCATCTTGTTTTATCATAGTTTTGATGCTGTTTTGAATTTTGAAAATGTTAATGTGCATGGAGCAGGGAATGTGTTTGAGTTTAATATTGAGGGCTTTTGGCTGTTTCCTGGAAACCACTGCTTCGGTTGAAGAAGGGATGCTATGGGACAGTTTTATAAATCTTTGCACCATGAATTGAGTGTGTGATGTTATGGTGTTTTTTTTTTTGCTTTTCTTGATGTTGTCCTTTATGGATTCATTGTGGCATGTGGGCTGTTAACTTTACTTACATTGCACTGATTTTTTCCCTTGTATATATAGTGGGTCTTTTGTGGGAATAATTGTTTACGTGACCACGCTATGCTTGTTGTATATGTTAGCAGACCAATCAGTCAGAGTAGTTGTATTGCCCTCAAACATGGAGGTTCAGATTCTAGAATTGTATGGCGGAGTTAGCTCGAACCCTCTTTTTAGATGGCTTAGTGAAACGTTTTCATTCCTGCTTGTAGCTACCCACTTTGTAATACAGTATTGAGGATAAATTTTGATGAAAATACCTTGTTGGGTTCTTCACTTAATTTATTGTATTTTCAGCCGTGATTCTCTCTTATTATCTGTCCATTTATCATTTTTGTACCTTGTCTTTGGTTTACTATTCATCGTTGCGGTTAGCCAAGACAGATGTAGTCGTACATTCTTGAGAGAGAACTATGGTCCATTCTTATTGGAATTGTTTGTAAGTTGGTCAGAGCTTCATTTTGTTTCATGGGATATTGATGAGTTGATATTTTTTCTGAATCTATATATTTATAGATGCTTGGTGAGGTGAGTGCTTCATGATTCTGTTTTGGTATGATTAGATAGAATTTTACATAGGTCTGGTTTATTTGCATTAGCCTTATTAATTGATTTCAACATCAACGCAGCAATACAACTATGGATTTTGGTTAGAATTATTGAAATTGGCACTTGATTTCCACTGTTTGTCACGTGAGATTTTATGCTTGATGGACAAATTTGATTCTTGAGAAGTTTGTGGAGATGCTGGAATTGCAAATTCCTTTCGTTTGGTATGAATATTTCCACTGCAAGTGTGCAACTGATGGTCTCTAGGTTAATTTGTTACTTCCATATTCAAATGAGTTAATAGTTTAAATGAGATGGCTGTCTTAATTGCACAGCAAGCTTAGTGCTGCTCATTTTCTCTTATCTAGTCATGTGCTTAGCCTTTGCTTAACTAGAGTACTAAAAAATGTATGGTGAGAGATTTGTTTTGGAAGGAATAAACTTATGAGGGGAGGCCTAAATGCTTGTTCTCTGGTTCTAGGGTCATCGAAGTCTAGGTTTCTGTTGTGCTTGGTGCTTGTTGGTACATTGATTATCTTATTTGGGGCCATCAGAAGAGAAATAATGTAGCTTGGCATATTGTTACGTGTTCTAATGTCAGTGGCATATAGTTGTTTTTGTAGAGTTTTGACTTCTCTGTATGCTGGTGCCTGGTGGTGATGCCTTGATATTATTTCTTTAGGGCTGATTGGGAGAGAGGTAGAGTTAAGATTTGAATATTCTTATGTGTTGTAAGCTTGTAATGTTAGTGACTAACATTTCCTTTTGGATTATACGAATCAGAAATATGTATGTCTGTTTGGCTCCCTCTTTGAGAAAAAAGGGAAAAGAGTGGAAATATAGGATGATATCTGTGCCCTTGCCTTGCTGGTTTTGTTTATTGCTCGATAAACACCTTTCTCCAAGTGCCCCTAAAGTTCTGTTTGTAAGCATAGTGTTGCTTATTTTCATGGCAAATTGATGCTGCTCAGCTTCCAGCTTATTGGAAACTATTTCTCTGTTTTCACTTCTCTCTCTTTATGCCTTCCACTTCTCTGACAGGTTGTTTCTGTAAGTTCTTGGTTTTAGCTGGATTTACTGCATGAATTTAAAATGCGATGACCATCAAGATTGTGCTCATGGGTCTTTGTCTTGAGGGCAGCAAACCGTTGGTTTATTAGTTGCATTGTTGAAAACCTTTTTCTAAGTAGATTTATATCATTTTTTGTCACAATAATAGGATGTTGAGAGGGTGCTATTTTCTGTAAAAACGAATTCTGCCCTGTTGTTCATATTGGTCTCTTTTTCTATATATTTTGTTCTGTTATAAAAGAACAACTATTTTGTGCTTTCCTGTCTTAAATGAATTATTTTTTGTCGAAGACACATTATGATTTAGTAACATACTAATTCTAAAGAACTTCAGGCAGATGATCCTCTGCTTTTATATTACATATGTTCTGTTAAGGATTTATGTGGCAGGAATGTATCCTGTAAATTGAGATATTTGTGGCATGTCTCTGCCTTGTCTGAGATATGAATGATTTGGTTGATGATATTTCTTTTTTGAACATTCTGATGTAGTGGTTGACATTCATTTTTTTTTTTGGGTCAGTTGTGCTAAATGAAAATAGATCTTATTATAGTAAGACTCTTTGTCTTTCAGTCGTTGAATTTTTATGGTAAAATAAAGGTTTTGGGTCTTTTTACCCCTTTTCTAATTGCATTCTTATGCATCTTAACAGCATAACTCCATGACGTTACCGTCGCATGATTTTTTATGTGCCTGCCTGTCTGCACCTTTTCTGGGGGTGCAAGTGGTCTTACAAAATCAGAATTAAACTCTGTGGTTGTGCAGGATGTTGTTTTATAAAATATGCAAACTTAGAAGAAGCTGATAGGGCTATTAGAGCCTTACACAATCAACACACTCTGCCTGGGGTGAGGTCTTTTGATCCTTATATTTTTTGTTTGCGTATAGAACTGAAATGGTTTTACATTCTCTTATAACTGAAATTGTTTTACATTCTCATTCACACATTCACAGGGAGTGAGTCCTATCCAAGTCCGATACGCTGATGGGGAGCGAGAACGCCTTGGTAATTATTTTACATATTTGTAGGATTTTGAAGCTTTATCTGTAATTTATGTGTGAATATGTGTTAATAGAAAATCTTTTTGGTTGTGACATGCAGTATGTTCATTTTTAATGTTCAGCCTTAAGCATGTGATATCCATGGCGCTTACTTTGACTGACATGTTGCTTTTGAATTTTGGTTGTGTGTCCCCTTATTTACCATGATTTTTCTGATGTCTTTTAATTTTACAATGGAGGGGCATGTATCCCTATGTTGGTGCAGGCATTGGTGTCAAAGTAGCAATTTTTTAAAAGCCTAGACATGTGTTTGCACACATTCTCTCATGTATTGCACTTGCACAGCATATTTGTGTCCGTTATTGTTGAAGAAAATGAATGTTAAGTAGGAAAGAATGCAAGTAGGAGCAAGATTTGTTAGATTTATTGGAAACAGTATGGTTTCCTGTGTGAACATTAGTAGGAGAATGATGTAAATGCTTAGTTAAGTTGGCCCAGACTTGATGAATAAAGCTTTCCATTGACAGAATCTCTAGATTTATCTGTACCTTCTACTTTCATATGTTGTGGTGGAGGCAAAGAGTGGGGAGATTGTCCTTCATTATACATAATGGTTCATGCTTATGCATCTTATCCGTATATCATCTATTTCTTCATAACAGATTTTGTTTCCTTAATGACAGGTGCAATTGAGTATAAATTGTTTGTTGGGTCACTGAACAAACAAGCTACTGAAATTGATGTTCAGGAAGTATGTCATATAAATATTTTATTTGTTTAATTATGCTGTCTATTTCCAAGGCTTTTATTATTCTGGTGTGGAAGAAATTCTTTCTTTCTAATGACCTTTAGTAGCATCAACTATCACTCCAATTGTCACATGTCTCTTTTTTTCTTCTTGTTATGCAAAACTTATGTACAGTGACATTATTTACTAGTTTATTTTAGTGTAACTTTTTGTAGATTGTACATGTTGCCAAACTAGTAATTGCTGTTCCATTGGCAGATATTTTCTCGATTTGGTCGAGTTGAAGATGTTTACCTCATGCGTGATGAATTAAAGCAGAGTCGTGGTATGTCCTTGAGTTTTATTTATATGACCATCTTGATTTGATGAATGGTTTCTGTTTTTGTTTCTTTGTTACATTATATTACATAAAAAATTATATCTTTTAGATAATTTCTGTTCAGTTCTCAGATGTTTATGTGCAATTACTTTCATTACGTTTCCTCCTTTCATCTCTAAAATATTTATCATTTTCATTTTGAAGGATGTGGATTTGTTAAATACTCTGATAGAGAAATGGCATTAGCAGCTATAGATGCTCTCAATGGAGTTTATATGATGAGAGTAAGCATCATTATTTCTTTCTTAATGTTCTGTTTACTGATTATATTCTTGAAGCACCTATTGATTATATGTTTTCTACCTCTTAGGGTTGTGATCAACCGTTAACTGTCCGTTTTGCTGATCCTAAGAGGCCTCGGCAAGCGGCTGGAGACTTGAGGTTTTCCCTAAGACATGTTATGCTTTTTTTGTTTGTAAAGTTGTACACTGGGATGTGAATGGGATAGGGCCTTGCCTTTGATAGTTTGATGGTTAGCTATATGTTTTTCTTTTGTTGAAGGACATTTTTTTGCCTTTCATTGTGGATGAAAGTTGATTGTGTTTCTGTTTGTTGATTCATCTGTTGGACTCTTGCATATGTTACACATTGATTGATGTAGCTGTAGGCTGTTTTTAACTCGCTTTCCTTTCCAGGGGTGGTGCTCCTTTTTCCGGGGGGGATGCTCCTGCATTTGGAGGTCCAGGTTTTGGTCCTCGTTTCCAAGCACCAGGACCCAAGTATCCAAGCGAAGTCTAATGTTAAGGCTTAAGCCAACTTATTTTGTTTGGCTTATTTATCTGAACTTCTCTTTTCATGTTATCCATTGCAGACCGGCACCCAACCTTGGTGATGCGATGGGGGATTGTGTTCCACCTACTGCTTGGCTTCCTATGAGTCCACAGAATATGAGACCAACTTATAATCCTGGCATTCGGAGTATGGGGAGTCAGTTGCTCCCTAGGTCTGGTGACCCATCAGTACCTTTAAATCCGGTAAGAATACTTGTATGGCACATTGTTAAATTTTACAATGAAACCGTGTTAATTAGTAATGTTCCTCCTTGATGGCATTGGGTTATTGGTAACATATTTTGTGGATGTCATGTTGAAGTCATTACTGTATTTGAAGTTTGAACAGCATACCTATTGGCTGTAAGAAACTATTTTTAATGTTGATTTCTAAATTTTTATTTTTATGGTTAAACTGGATAATTTGTTTTTCCTTTCAATCAAAGCAAAGATTCTTTCGTAATTAAGTGTAAATGAACTAGTCAGGTTAACTGTCATTTGGGTACTCTTTCAATTGGAGCCTGAAAACCATGAATTGGTAGCCATATTTTTCTTCATTTTTATCCTATTAGGTCTTTTACGCAAGGCCTTTTCTAAAGTTGTCATTTATCAATTTCATGCTGTGCGGAAATTTTCTTATTTCTAATTTTCTTTTACATGCAAACTCTCTTTTGAAAACACTAGGGTGGTCCTTTTGGTGGCCCTTCAGATGGTTCTCCTCCTGGCATTGCAGTTTCATCTTCGTCTACTTCACAACAGGTTTGTGAAAATTTTATGTGTTTTTCATGCTTTCATAGTCTCCTTGTTCCAGATTGAATTAGGTTTGTTTCATTTCAGCGATTTAATCAACTTTCATCGCAAGTTCCGACTGGTGTTCAGCAAATTTCACCTTTACAGAAGCATCTTCAATCACCTAAGCATCTACCTCCTTCCTTTCAACTGCACCCCTTAGCAGCTGTGTCATACTCACAGGCACAAACTGCACAAGTTGGTCAATTTCAAGTTCCTTTTCCTGCTATTCATACACCCTTCAGTCAAGCTCTTCCGTCACATTTAGTTGGTTTGAGCGGCCAGTTGCCTGCTTCTCAGCCTCAGGCCCAGCAGAATGCTTTATCTGCTGCAGCCCTACAAAACCCTTTGAATGTCAGCTTGCCACCCAATTTACAGCCGAATTCTGCACCTGTTACTGCAAATCAACAACAATTTCCTGTTCCTATCCAGCAGAAACTACTTCAGCCACTTAAGCAATCCCCGTCTCAGCTAGCTCAGATGCTGTCTCAGCAAACACAAACTCTGCAAGCAAGCTTTCAAACATCTCAGCAGGCATTTTCTCAGCTGCAGCAACAATTGCACCTGATTCAACCTTCAAATCAAAATATGACATTGCAGCAGAATTCACAGGCTTCTAAACAGCAGGTATGTGAGGCCATGATGGTTGGGTTTACGGAGGAGTTGTATTATTGTTCCGAAGGTAAATTGAGGCTTACCAAGTCATTTTTAAAGGAAAAAAAGGATCCATTCCATAGTTTCAAATTAAAAAATTCTTTGGAAAAAATTATTTTCTAAATATATCCTTCTGCAATTAAAATTAAAGAATTTCAAATGCCCAGCTTATCATTTGATCCTAACTCGCCTCCATGTGTATCTGACATCTCGATATCAGCACATCTTTCACATTGTTGTATCTGAACTGTTATCTTCCCATGTTAAATTGTATTGGTTTCTGAAAGAATTTATTTTTGTAATGGCATTTGCTTGTGAAAGTTGTGCTAGTTATTATTTTCTGAGGATTTTGATTGGTGCACTCTCAGTGGGCTGGGATGACTCAACAGACTGTTGGAAGCACTCCTGCTAATGCACCTGGTACAGATGTTCCTTCATCTGTATCTAATCCAGCTGCACCTATTATGACACCAGCAGTAGCTTCAGTAGAATGTCATTGGACAGAGCATACCTCACCTGATGGATTTAAATACTATCATAACAGTCTAACGCGTGAAAGCAAGGTGAGACATTTATTTGAGATTTGGTTGACTGTTGGGAAATTTTCCTTTCATATGTGTTCTGATGAATTTATTTCTGCATCTATATGCAGTGGGAGAAGCCTGAAGAATTAATTTTGTTTCAACAACAGCAACAACAACAAAAGCCACCTGTTCAACAGCCTCAAACTCAGTCGCACCCTGCTCAGCAAGCTTCACAACAGGTGCAGGTCCAAACCCGGTTTCAAACACAGATCCACCATCCTCCACAGTTACACCAGCAGCCCTTGTTCCCTACATCGGTTAGTTTTTGACTTTTAACTATTTTTTTTTTAATTATGCAATGCTAACTATATTTTGTGGAAATCCAGTATCCAGCTTCTGGAGTTAGAAATCAACAAAATACACAGGTAAATTTTATATTAACAACCCAACCAAATAAAAAGAAAACCTCAAGAAAGTGTTTCAATCAACACTGTCTTAATTAGTTGTCAAATTATTTCACAATAAAATTGCCGTTCTTTTCTCTTGTTTTTTTTTTTCACTCCTTTTACAGTTATTAGTTTTGTAAGGTATTTTTGTTTTCACTTTCATTTAGGAGTTTATTGTCACATAATATCTCATATTCTTTTGGATCTTTGGACTTTCACAGGAACTTGGTCATGGACAATTACCAGTGGCACCACCATCCAATGATCCAACACGCTTCCAACAGGTACCAGGTGTTGTAATTTCCATTCTGTCTCATTTTCAACTTCACTGTTCATTTCGTTGGTCTATTTGCTGCAGGGGATTCAGACGATGCAGGATTTAGTATGGAAGAATAAGCCATAAGGTCTTAATTTTGCTTTACTTTCATTTAAGACCTTTTTAGCCTTGGTGGGTGGGCTGTCCAAGCCTTTGCGTCTGTTTGTTTATCTAGAATAGAATGTTAAATTAGAGAGTGGAAATCTAGAGAAATGCCTGACCTGTCATTTAAATGAGACAACCTACCATCCAGATAGTTAGCCAAGATAAGCCACAAGCTGAAGCCTTTTTTTTTAATTTCATTTGTCATATTATTCACGTTTGCCTTAATCAGAGCATACTTCATCTGCAGGAACTTGAAATTGGAAGCTGAGGCGAGTCCGCAAATGGGAACAAGTTTCTTCTTGGTGAATTCTTGGCGATAGATAATAACAAATTAGTCATGGCAGGGGCGTGGATGCAGTTATAGATCAGATATGTAATGGTAGTAGCTACAATATTGACTAGTTTTAATTCTTAGAATTTAGTGGTAGGCTTTGCTGGCTTCCTGCTGTTACTGGCATTTCGAGATTTGTGGCATTAATTATTAGGGCAATTAATGCCATCATCTGTATTTGTGTAACATAAAATATTAGTTGCTGTAATAACCGGATACTTCTAAAATGGGGCTTTCTTTTTTGCTCCGAAATGACAACGTTCCTTAACGACAATAATTGTGATGGATCTGATTCTCTAAGGATCTATGTTATACAGTCTACACGCTCCAGAATTCAGTTCCCAATGTCAAAGTGGGGAAAGGTTAAATTAGCCTCAATGCTAATAACAAATATATTGAAGTTGCTGCTAGTGATTGCCAATCACAAAGTAGCTCTAACGTCTGATAAATGGGCGATTAATTTCATTGATCAACGATCCGGCAATTCCAGGGAATCTAGCCATCGCTAGCGCTTACTGCCCCTAAAGCTTCCCATGCTCAACGGAGAATTCTTGAATTCCTCGAGGATGGCGACAAAGGCCTGGTCGGATGGTAGCAATCCTTGGTCTCCTGAAACAAGGTTAATCTGGACAACTTAAGTACTGAATTCGTAAGTAAATAATGTGGAGCACCAAGCCATACCCATCGTGTAACTGCCAATGTCATAGTGTCAATTTTATGTTTCTCAATAAGATTTTCCTCGATGCATTTGACATAAAAAAGTAAAAATGTACAAGGTGACTTCTATGTACGTAATCATCACCAATGAAATCCTCAGTGTCAATCATCTAATAACACTTAAGTATAAAATACCCTGCAAAACTCACATCCTATATTATTTATGTTACAAGAAAATCTTTAAAAAAAAAAAAAATTAACAAAGCAATCATGGAAATGAAGAGGAAGCAGCGAAGCTAGCCGCCATTCTGGAGTCTTGGGATACCGCATTTTCAACCCAAGACAGGATGATGGTTGATGGGTTCTACGTCTGGGCAGCTATTTTTATCCTGCAGTTCAATACTAATGCCATGAAGACAACTTTGGTTCAAAGTGTTTTGGTGTTAAGTACTTGGCCATCTTTCTACGCAGTCAAGTCATGGAAGAGGTTAAGCTTATAATTGGTCATGAGAAACGCGTATGTACCCAGTGGCTAGTGCCATGCGCTGCTTAAAGCTTAAAGCTTGAAGCCATTGAACTATAACAGAAGAGGGCCACCTGCAATTATTACCTTTTTTTTTTATTATTTTACACAGAGAGAGAGAGAGAGAGAGAGAGAGAGAGAGAGAGAGAGGTTAGCTCCTTTTGGTTTGGTTACTTTAATTAGTACCATGGAAGCGAGAGCTATGGTACAAGCATTAAGCTTACAATTCCTTTTTATTATAATTATGCAATTAATCAATTATTATAAAAAATTATATAAATTTCATCATTTACACATATAAGCTTTACGTAATATTTCAATAAATCTCACACATTTATATTTTGATTAATTAATCATAGCACAATAATTATATGAGATATGTTCTCTTTTGATACAATCGGGCTGAAAAATCTTCAATTAAATTTTGGTTGGCGGTTGCATTAAAAGGATTGATTCAAAGGCATAGGAACTTGGTGGACCATAAGAAGAAAAAAGCTCTGCTCCAATTTGTGCGTTGAAACAGAATTATAGATAAAAATTGATCCTCACCTCATCAGACAACTCTAGACAGAATCTAAGTGCTCAAAATTCAAAAAGGCGACTTTATTCTTCTCACAAATATTTGATTTTGAACCTATAAACGGAGACGATATTATAACCACCCCAGATGCCTTCACTAGCATTTATTTATATCCATCCTCTTGGCAATTATGAGACAACTTTTAATCATTTACAAACACTAGACATATCTACAAAAGTCTACCATCATATTATTTTTTTTCTTAAAAAATATTATCTCGATCTCGAATTTGTCTCCTCAAAGTTAACTTTCGAGGGGAAAAAATATTGTGCGTGGTAGTGAAAAGAATGGCCAAAACACTATAATCCAAAAAGGAAAACTTATCATGAAAATCCCTTTTGAAGCCAACTTAAAGAAAGGTGAATGATTAATGATGATTCAGGATTAAATATAACGTTTTGCTTGCAAATTAAGTTCAATTCAGGCTTGTGTTCGGTCAGGACATAGTCTTAATTGATTAGCTTCAATTGTAAGCTTTATTAATTTCAACCCCATTAAGTTAAATGTCTCACAATGTCAGCCTGCTACAAGAATCCATAATGGGCTCTAAAATCATATAGAAATAATATTTTCATGGTAATTTCTTGTCTAGATGTTTAATTGAATCATAAATCCCGTATAATTCTAGGAGAGTGACCATCGATTTCAAATTTTGCAAAGAGAGGCATTTCAGTCTAATTATTGTTGAGGATAACTACGAGAGCTTAGCCTTTGTTTTTCTCTTCCTTTGTAATTAGATTGATTTGATTAATAGTTTCATAAATTGGAAAATTTAAGATATCAACAGCAACCTTTTTGTTTTCTTGGGGAAAAAAACAAGAGAATGCTTCTCTATCTTTTAACTTTCCAGCTGCAATGATTGAGGAATTTTCGTAGGCCATGAGGCAAAAATACAAGAAGCTTCTATCCTCCTTTCTTCCCTGTGACGTTAAGTAAACTGGTGACTAACCATGTTAATTTACGCTTATGAAATTATAAAGCAAGATTAATTTCCACAATGTATTTTTGCTGATATATACTCATTCTTTTAATGCACATGGTTCAAAATGTTTATCAATGCAAAGTTTTCAAATGCTTTGAAAATTTATAAAACACATTAATAGAAATGGAAAATGCTGCCTGAATTTCAAGCCAGCTGTTGAATGCAAAGTTCTTCCAACGGTATCCCACCTTGAAGATAAAAGAGATACTGGTAAGACAATTTTGGGAAAAATTGACAATTTTTTCACGCACCTTGTTATCATTATTCTTACATGTTAATATATATATATATATCTTGTTCCTGAGATGGTTCTCTTAAACTAATGATTAAGGATCTTGTCCTAGAGTACACTAATATCTACAACATGATCCGACGATTGCTTTAATTGACAAAATTGTTATTTTTTGTTTTATACACAAACTAGTAACAGAAGGATAGGTTATTAAGTGGTACACTTGGCTATATATATAGTGAATTCAAAACAATTCCTTGTTTTTTTTTTAAGTTCCATATTGAGACTTTCAATTACAAGAATATATGCATATGCTGGTCTATGCATTATATATGTATAAAATATTCTTTCAAGTAATAGCCAAATGATCGGACAATATGATCCATTCCAGAGTCAATTTTATTCATAATTCTGCTTTAGTGATATATTATATAACCATATATAAGTAGCTGGGACAGTGCAACATGGGGAAGACCAGCAGAAATAGATCCTCGTTCGGCCAAAATTTCTTACCATCCACCTAATGTACGTCTATAACAACAATCCCTTTAATTTCCTTGCTAAGAGTTCAAATTCCATCATTTATTGATTTCCACTTCCATAGCTTAAAAAGGAAGGAAAACCCATCATCTAAAAAGAAAAGGCTAATGGGAATATGATTAAAATTAAGTTATTTGTTGTACCTTTTCTTTCTACCCCCATGCACCTACTTCAAGATATCGCATTTATAATAACTTTGACACGTTTTTTTCACCGCCTTCTCTCCACTGTTTATTTCTCTACCTTAGTAGGGTGGATTTGTCAAATTCATTATTCTATAATTAATGCTCCTTCTCCCATATAAGCACAAGAATTTTGTCCCATACAAAGAAGTTGCTACTAATAACCAGTCTTCATGCCGACTTTTCTCATGAAGAAAACCCTAACCCTAAAGAATCCTTTCTAGCCACTCTATCTCTCCTGACAATTTGCATGTGGGTGAAGCCAACGAAAAAGAAAGAAAAGAATGATAAGAAACAAGCAGGCAAGCAAGAAGAAATTGGATAGAAGATAAATGGAAGAATTATAATGAAGAAAAAAAAAACAATATCTCCATAATTGAATTCTGTCTAAATACAAAGAATAACCATAAGAAAATCAAGCACAAAACGAGTAGTGCTCCTGCAAAAGACTAAAAAGACAAATGATTTTACACAGATAATAATAGACTGAATAAAAAGGTATATATAAAATGTTGAAGTGGGTTCTTTATCTAAAGATAAATGCCCCCCTCTCTGCCTTGATCAGTTAGTTAGGATTAGGAAAACTACATGCCAGCAACATATAATTAAAACCATCTTTACTGTTCCTTTGCCTCCTTCGTCATCTGGGTTGGAACAATATCCTGAAGAAGTCCATGGTCTCTTAGAGATGAAGCTGAAGAACTGGGACTAAAAGGTCTATCCTGAAGGAAATCAGGAAAAGAGGAATTGAATCTAGAGCTAGTAGCGGTAATATTCAAAGAAGGCGATGCGGTATATATATAGGGTTGTACTTGCTGCTGATGATATTGAGGTTGAGGAACAACAAAAGATGGAGCAGAAGCTGCAACAAAACTAGAGGGATCTAGGGCAATCCCGATGCTTCCTCGAGGCGATATTGGAGACGGATGCGTATGCTGCCCTTCGTAAGTGGTAACGACGATAGTTGGATCATCGGATGATCTCTCAACTCTCTTCTTCACCCCGCATCCTGCACTAGTGCAACGATAATAGCTCCTGTTGCAAGCATATTAAAAAGTATTCACACTAAAATTAAGGAAAATATAAATTTTCTACGAAAATGAACAATAAAGTAATTTTTTTATGATTTGAATTCTTCGGATGCAAGTAAAATATATATATATATATAAAGATATAAAAGAAACATTAGTGGACCAGATGAGAGGGGATTTAGATTAGATTTTTGATACCTGGGATAGGGGCTGTTTTTCACAGCTTTCTGCCCATACTTTCTCCATCTGTATCCATCATCTAAGTGATCAACTTCACTCTTAGTCATGAACGCAAATCTCGGCTCTCTTTGCCTTTTTTGGTTCTTCTTTTTGGCTTTCAACCTAAACCCATAAAAGCAAGCACAAAACTTCACTTTTAAAAATCAGCAAGACAAGTGAAAGTTTATCCCACAGTACTCCGAATATCTAACTCGACAACAGAAACGAGAAACCCCCCTTTTAAAACCTCATCACTTCTTTTCATTTCTTGACCACCATATATATATATATATATGCCGTGTATTGAATCAAAGCCATAGCATGGAAAAAATATATATATATATATATATTTATATGTGACTCAAGAAAGCTTACTGTTTCTTTGTCTTGTCTTGATCCTGTTCCTGGTCTTCATCATCACCAGCTTTTGTTTGCTCATCATTTGCAGCTTCATTAGATGAAGAAGAGATGGAAGAAGAGTTTGATGTTGCCGGATTGTTTAAAACCTCCGAAGATTCGGGTACGGTGGAAGCCGGCGATGGAAGACCTTGAAGCTGCTTAGTGTCCAGTTGTAGTTGTTGTTCATGTAATATTTCTTGGTACAGTTCAGACGATATTGACGGAGGAGGTGGTGGTGAAAGAATCGTAGGCTGAAAGGAATCGAAAAAAGGAGCAACAAAATCTGGATGGATACCAAGCAAGTCCGTGAAACCCAAAGACCCCCACTTATCTCCACCACCACTCCTTTCACATGCCCCTGCTGCCATGTCAAAGATGCTTTCACCAAAACTAGTTGCTGCTGCCGGATTCTCATCGGAAAATCTCAAATTTGCCATGGAATTCTCTTTCTTCTTCTCCATACACTTCAAATATTCTCCTCCATATATATATATTTATATATAAACAAAAGAAACCAAAGTTTTTATCTTTGCATTACACCGAAAAAAAAGTTATATCTTTTAAATATTGCGGAAAGAAAATAGGGAGGGAGCGTAATTGGGTGTTGCAGTGTGAATGCACTTGGGTTGGGATTTGGAGAACAGCTTGGATTTTTGGAGAAGTGACCGGCATTTCCCGGTTAATTATGAGTACGGACGTGGCGATTAAGGGGGGGCGGTGCTCGACGCATTTATTGCTTATGGACCGCCTCCTCTTCGTGGTCCACTTTTGGGGCATGCGTTGACGGTTGACGGGGCCGTCTTTTTTAGTTTTTTTCGCGGTTCGCTTTTTTAATTTTTATAAAAATTAAATGGAATAAACGATTTTTTAATTAAATTAATTATTATATGAGAAAGTACGATTATTCATTGACGAAATGACTTTTATGCCCTTTCAATTACTACCTCTAGCTCTAATCTTTTTTTTTTTTAATTATTAATGGAAATGTGAAACTATGTTATACATAGATATATGCTTTGAATTGTTTTGAAGATATATTTTACTTGTGAATTTAGAAGTTGTATGTTCACACATGTTTCACTATTTGGTTATATATATATATATCACATTTATATTTTATATAAACAAATAAGGTTTTACATAATTTACATACAACAATCCAAAAAACACATTTATAATGCAAAGTTTTTCTTTTTCTTTTCTTTATATGTTAGATACAAACTTGCTTACTCCCTTGTTTATAATTTGATTAATTTGTACTTTTAACACCTTTTTTCTTTTCTTTGGTTTGGAAGAGAAAGAACTTGAATGGTTTTCTTTGAACGAGAAATTGTACAAAACTCACTAAAAAATATTTTAAGATTTTTTTTAATATATTAAGAAATAAAATAATATTAATCAATGTCCAGTAAAATTGATTAAAATGCTATTTTATGAGAGAAAAATCTAATTAAAGCATTTTTATTTAATGAAATAATAATATATCAAATATAAAATAATTTTTAAATAATAATTAAAAAATTTTAATCAATGACAACGATTAGTTGAGTCCACACTTTTTCTCCGTTTTTCCATGCGTAAGCTCGTTTAAGAGGATGTGATCCTTTTTCTTTTTCCAAGGTGGGTTAACGACTGAATATCACTTAAAATTATTGTTGTATGATAACACAATTTCTCAATCTACACAGATTGATTTATTATCGGCGCTTAACTAAAATTCCAATTTTTACATTAAAAATTAATTATTTTCATAAAGTTTAACAAAAAATTAATATAATAATTATGCGTATATTTTTTATTTTTGGAAACTCAGCATATTTCTTTCCCTTTTTATTATTACCATTTTCATGCAGCCATAAAAACCATTCCCATTAAGAGAGAGAAAAAATAAATGCTTAAAAAGAAGATAAACAAATAGAAAAAGGAAGAAGAGAATTAACCGCGTTCTGGATGGTGACAGAATCCACGCGTCAGAAAAGCTTCCAGATTATCGCTCGCCCTACTTCTTCCCCGACAAGTAACGCCGTCGGCAGACAACTACCACTTAACAAGTTTCCAAATTTTCAATTTAGTCGTTCCGTTTGTTAGGGGTGGAGTTAATTGTGAAAAAGTCAAATTTACTTTTATTGGATAACAAAAATTTTCTAATAAAAAAATAATAAAAGCAAAATTTTACCATAATAGTGAAGGGCACTATTTATAACAGGATTATGCAAATTGAAATATCGCCTTGCAACTTGCCAATTACCATGTTTTTTAGGAAAATAAAAATATTAATATTTTGGTTTCTTAAAAGTCAATATATAATTGTGTCTATTTTATTTAATATTTTCATTAATAAAATGAAAAGCTATATATATATATTTACTATGTATAAACCTTTTTATACCCGAGGAATAATCTTCACTAAGCACTGTATTCCTATAATTTAGTACAAGCTTCCTTCTGTAAATATTTACAGATCAGCCCAAAACATAGCACTTTATTTTGCCAAAGGAAATCATCAAGAGAGTTAATCAGTTATGCTCTAATTTTTTTTAGAAAAGGAAAGAGACAACAGCTAAGGGAATTGGAGTGAAATGGAGCACCATTTGTTGTCCTAAGTCTCAAGGGGAGGTTAGGATTGAAGGACCTCTCAACTTGGAATAAAGCTTGCATCCTCTAGCATTTGTAGGCTCTTTTTACCCATATCGATATAGATGGTTAGGGCGCATGCTTATTTACTTAAAGGCAGGATTGTGTGGCAGGCTACTATTACGCAGAGGAGTAGTTGGACATAGAGAAAGCTTCTGTAAATGAGGGACTTGGCTCATCAATTTATCATCTTTCATCATAGGGCTTTTGTTTGGAAGTATCCGAGGAATAGATATTCAGTGGCCAAGGTTTGGGATGAACTCAGAATAAGGCATGGGAGAGTTGATTGGGACAAGCTGACTTGGTTTCCTCTCCACATTCCCAGGCATTCTTTGGTAGCTTGGATGGCTATTCTTGATGGGCTGCCAACCAAGAGCAGATTAAGAGCATGGGGCATGAATGTTGATGGAAAATGTGCGCTGTGTCAAACTAACCAAGAATCCATGGATCATTTTTTTTTTTGAATGTGCTTTTTCCAAAGATAAATGGCAGCAGATTCTTTAACTATGTCAACTGCAAAGAGAAGGATGGCAACAAGAATTACAGTGGGTAGCTAGCAAACTAGAGGAAAGGCCCTCATTTCCATAACCCCTAGTTTGGAGTTCCTATATCTATCTGATATGGAGAGAAAGAAACATCAGATGCTTCAAACAAGTTCACTCCACTGATGGGGCCTGGAACAGATTAAGGAGATTATTAGATTAAGAATGTCAGGATTAAGCAACATCAGTTCAGATGCTGTTAACATGGGACTTTGTCATTCATGGGAACTGGGTTCTTTTATTTTTACTTCGGACCCTTGCTGTTTAATCATGTATTTCGTGAAATTTTCAATGTTTTTTGTCGTAGTTAAAACTTTTTTTTTTGTTTTTTTTGGAAAATAAAACTTAATGCTTATCCAAAAATATATATATTTACACATCATGAGTGTGTCAAAATTATAGTTTAAATTTCCTTCTTCTTAAAAGATTACATTTTTTTAAAAAAATTCAACTAATAATACAATTCATTGCTTAAGAAAATTAAAATAAATCCGGAAAATTAAAGAAGTTGAAGAAGAAAAAGCGATGAAAGTATGAACAAAAAAGGAATCATAATTAATGAAGAACTTTATATCATTGTCAAATGTGATATAAGCCTATCACCATATTTCCTATTAATGATAAAGCTTGCTTTGTTTCATGCGGTTTATATACATCTCTTCGAGCTATCATTGCCCACAAAAAATAAAAAAAAAAACACCTACATCTTAGTTTCAAATGGTAATTTATATTTCTTGTCACTGTTTTAATGTTTAAATATTTATATTGATCATAAATTTTTAATTTTATCAAATTATATCATTAAAATTTTATTATTAATAAATTAAATTATTTATTAAAATTTTATTAAATAATTTTAATAAATAAATTAATTTAATATACGTATGTGACATATATTAGTTAAATATTATCGATGATAGATTAAAAATAAATTATATATGCATGCTAAATTAATTTTTTTATAAAAATTATTTAATAAAATTAATATAAATGATCTTACCTGTTAATAATAAAACTTTAATAATATAATTTAATAAAATTAAAAATTTATAAATTACATAAAAATTAAAATATTAATAAATTTAATAATTTAAAATATAAATTACTGAAGAAAAAATCCAAAAAAGAAAAAAAAACTGCTCTGTCAATTCAATCAAGCTACCAAAAAAAAATAAAAGAAATAAAAGAAAGAATTTTCTCCCCAGCTTTTTCCCTACTACTAAAAAAAATTGCAATTTGTAATAAATATTTATCTTTCCGTGAAACCACACGGCCCCTGCCTTTGGTCCTCCAATCACGGCTCATGTCGGGACAGACTAGCGAACAGTTGAATTACGCGTGTATTTTTGTCTCCTTTCAATCCTACGTGTCATATCCAACGGCTATATTTTCTTGATCAATCTTCCAGCCCACACGCACTTTTACGCGGTTTTAGTATATTCTTTTCCCCCATTGCCGTTGCCTCCAATACACGCCATCTTCATCTTTCCTTTTTAATTTATATTTTTATTATCGTGAGCAATTTTATTTGATTTCTTCTAGTTTACTCTATATTCTTGGCCATCAATTCTTTCCATCACTCGTGATTCCTATTTTCGATCAATTTATTTAAGAGTACTTTTGCTTTCTTTTTTTTTTTAATAAATTTTTTTGAAAAAAAATATTCCGAGCATATATATGTGTCTGTCTTAATTCTGAAACTGGTTTAGAAAAACACGAGGAAGGATCACGAAACTATCAGATTAATTAAGATAAGAAACCTTCCATGTTTGTTTCAGGAAAAAGAAAAA
>JBBYHO010000002.1:4889990-4901543 GCA_038382025.1 Adansonia gregorii
GCTAAACTAGTCAACACTCTTTGAGCCTCTCCGAGGTGCAGGAAGTTCAAGGATAATTAAAAAATAACATCTTTCTGACTCTCTGATATATTGGACCTCACCATTCATGAGCTTTAAGATTTTTCGGCACATGCTCAACCCCAAGCCCTCTTGTGTCATCCATCGATTGCCATGGAACATGTCTTGAACCAATTCAGGAGGAAGGCCTTCACCAGGGCATACCATCCTTTATAAATACACCATTGTTTGTGAAATTAGCACAAAGACATAAATAGGATTCTTGCCATCAATAATCTTAAATTAATTAAAAAAAAAGAACAAAAATGCTGCTCCGTCTGTCACGTGTTTGTCCTTATTAAAGAAACTACAAATGAAAGCCATAGATAATATATTATGAAGTAAGTTGTCACTTTACTTCTAAAGGTTTGAACTTAAAACATAAATTTCTGCTAATTGGGACAATTTTTTTGGTAATATATAATGTCTTTAGCTTTAATGTCATGATTGTAAAAGATCAACTCGTATAAAATTATAATGTAGCTTCTTTTCTTTCCTGTCATATTAGCATAAAAATTGATATTATCTAGCACAATGCAAAAATCAGTGAAAGCAAAATACCTGAATTCTGTCTGAACAGTAGCGAGTCCATCAGAAATTTGCTTCAAAGTTGGATGAACATTAATCTCTACCCAACCGTCATCAGATGGAGCATATCGCACCATATTCAACAAAAAATCAGCCAATACCTGTTGAATTCTTGCCTGATCACCATAAACAGCCAATGTTTTGATCTCCTCTGGAATATCCCGAATTAACTGCAGATTTCTTTCCCTCAGCAACAGCATTACTTGGCTAACAACAGCATTTACGACACTTCCAAGATAAAATTCAGCCTTTTCAATTTCCATAGAACTGGTTCCAACAAAAGCAAGTTAAGAATTAAATCCCGTCTTCCTATTACTAAAATTATGCAGGAGGGATTAATATTATTACATGCCTGATCTTGAATGAAGTCGAAAAATAGAAATACAATTTATGGTCCAAAGATTCAGCAATGAAACCTTGTAGTTTGTCTTCAGTTTCCTGAAGCCATATTGACAGGATAAAATGCAGATACAAACTTAAAAAGAGATTCATGGTCGATGCCAAACAATCAAGTGAAAATGAACAAATGTATTTCAGGTTTAACTTTCACAACCTTGCTATAGTTTAACTTTCAAACCAGCTGATGACAGAATTATATAAACATTTCCAACAATGATATGTTTTTGAAAAAAACCTTAAAGATAAGGCACCTCCATATATAGTGATGGAGAAAGAAATGCATGCATCTATGATGAATACAATATTAGAGGATAACTTTCTCATAAATTTAAGATTACCATTCATCCATAAAAAGAATATGTCAAACATAGTTAAAGTCGAGGAAACTATGATTTAATATTTAGTATTCCACTCTAAATGCTCCAAGTTAGATTCCAATACAACTGCATCCGTATTCAAGAAACATAGCTAACAGATGTAATTGCCATAGATGAAAAAGAGTTCAATATTCTAGCATCAGATGTATGTTCCCTCAAAGTTCTAGGAATCAAACAACTGAGACCAATATAATTCCTGATGAACATGCATGTGAAGAGAATTCAGTATTCGGTTTCAGAAATAATTTCGATAGGAGACCTACCCATCCTCAATGCTCTCCAGATCAACATCTCTTATAATCTTTAACATTTGCTTCTCACAAGCAACACTAGTCTCAAGAAACTGCTTTTGATCTTCAGTCAATGCTGTAGCTTCCAAAAGTGAGGTAGTAAAGCGGATCCCACTCAAAGGACTCTTTATTTCCTGGCAAATGTATGTTAACTCTTTCATCGTAGCAAAGCACTTTTTTTCCTGTTGCCTCTGGACACTCAATGTTTGCTGCAACTCCGGAGTTGCAATCTGCAGGAAGCAAAAGGCTCCGACAACCTGGCCTTCCATATTGACCCTTTTGTTTGCTGTCAAGAGCGCCTGCACAAATTTCCCATTGCGGTCAAAGAAGGCAAAAGGGAACTTATCTGCCTCCTGCCCTCCAATGGCACTGTGCAAAACAATCATGAATTTTGTCAAAGCATCTGGACCTTTGAGGCGACAGCAGTTGCCAAAAACCTCACCAAGCAACATTTTTCCTATGATTTCCCCTCGACGCCACCCAGTGAGCTTTTCCATGGCAGTGTTCCACTCCAAGCAACACGTGTTTTCATCTGAAGCAAAAATTGGTGGGATCAAAGGATTGGGACTATGAACGATGGCCTTGTAATCACCTTGTATGTGGATGAATTTGTCCATCACCAATTTTTGACCAGTTACATCATGACCAACAAAGCAAACTCCAACTATATTATTGGTGTAATCCTTACTAGAGCAAGCATTGACCACCACATATATAGCCTTTTGATGATCTTCTAAGCCAAAAGTCCTCAATTTTATCTCTACATTTTTATCTTCTTCACCTGCATCAATTGAGGCAACATAAACACAACTTCAAAGCAAGCACTAAGCAGTTTGAAAAATATCAATGATCACTTTGAAGAACAGTTAGGAAGATGGAGCTTATATCCCATAAAAGATACACGTGGAAGTGAAACCACTACCATGAACTCCAATTCAGTGCTTTTGTACAATCTGAAATAACGTTCAGTGTGCATGGAAGTACTATCAATAGTCAAAACAGCAAAAATACAACTCTTTTTAAATCGAACCTTCCTTTTATTCACTTGATTTTACTCTGATTAGTTTAGTCGCATGTTTATACGACACAAAATGAAAAATATATCAGATTTCTTTAGAAGATTTTGAGGTGGTAGGGGAAAAGATAATATATGTAAGAGAATTACCTTGCAAAGCATGACTAAGAAGCTTGTCAACAGTTTCTTGATATTCCTTGTAAACAAGATCACGAACCAAAGACTTCCCCATGGCTTCCTCGACTGAGAGTCCTGTCAGTTCTGCAACCTTTGCATTCCACCCATTAATGCGGCCTTCAACATCTACAGCGAATATGGGAGCAGTTGCAGTCTCTATTAACCTCACCATTTCCCTTGCAACTGAACTGAGCTCATCCACTCCTTCTAGCTCTAGTTCCCCAAGCTGAGCATGGACAACAGCTTTAGAATTACTTGCTTCAGCATCCCTGAATGAGTCACGCAGAATAAGCTGCAGTGAGTGAATTGCATCCATTTCAGCGTTCTCCCATGGCAGACTCCGACTCTTGACCACTTCCAGAAATGCCTTGAATGAAGATCGTGGGTGCATTCTCTGTCCATCATCCTTGTCCTCTGGATGATGCTTTGCACCACCCCATTTGACCTCTTTTGCTGTGTGGGACCGGAACCAGAATAGAAAATCCCTTTTAGTGATATAAGCAACAGCCATCCCACAAACTGCATCTCCAAGTGAGGCTGCCCCAGGGTAACCAGCATCAGACAAACCGTCAGTGCTTAAACCAGTTGAGTCCCCATGGAATGCCAACAACCACTCGATGATATCTTTTATCTGGGCCTCAGTTGGGGTCACACCTATTGGATAATATTTACCTTGGTAATAGAGCGCAGCCCCGTCACATTTCACAAGATTCACAATGCTGGGACTTTGGGTAACAATGCCAGTTGGAGAGTCACGAAGAAGCATATCACATAGAAGAGTTTGAGTCCTTAAAACGCGTTTCTCCAACAACTGTGCTGCCAATTGCAATTCCATATTCAATTGAAGAGCAAACGCTTGCATTAGGAACTCACAAGCATATCGAAGAGGAAACGGAATGCAACGTGCAGAAGTATGATGACAAACAACCAGACCCCAAAGCCTCATTGTATTTCTTCCCCCAACAGCTTCCTCATCATTTCCATTGATAATAACTGCCATTGCCAAAGAAGCAATTGACCCCATATTAGCCATATACTGAGCATGGCAACCATGAGGGGCACGAAGAGTGGAACCAACCAAGCACAGAGGTTGCATTAACCCATCATCCTGAATCACACGAACTGGCGTGGCATGGCAGTCCACTATCATCCTAGCTCTATTCTGCTTAAACAAAAACCTAGAGGCCTGAGGAATATCAGTGGCAGGATAATGCAAACCAATGTAAGGATCCAAGTCAGGCCTTTTACTCTCAGCCACAACCTCCCCATGCTCATCCTCATGAAATTTATAAACCATTACCCTATGGTATCCGGTAAGCTCTCTCACACTTTCCACAACAGTGTCACACAAAAGCTTAATATCGCCGCCAGGGAGGGATTGTAACTGAGAAATTGCACGGACAGCTAATTTCTGTGACTGGACAGCCCCTGCGATAGACAGGGCAGGGTCCTCTGTTCTAGCAGGCTCTAAATCTATCACAATTCCAACATCGATCCTATGTAAAATAGCGTAAAAGGGCTTCCCTGAATTTTTCGAGTGAATCCAAACCGGATTCAGCAATGTGATTTCACGAGCCGCAAAGGCTTTTTCTAAAAGGACTGCACTGGAAGGAGTGAAAAGGGTACGAACATCAGTTCCAATTGTGAGAACTTCGATCTTCTCTAAACTGGGAACAGATTGAGGGGTTATCCCGAGCATATCACGAGCGTTTTCGCTATACGCGATGACACGGAAACTGGGTTCGTCAACCGCAATCATGCAGCCAAATGGCTGGATATGACCGCCTCTTTGGATTTTAGACAAATAAGCGGTGATTTGTTGTTCGGGAACCGATTGGGTGATTGTTCTAACGGATTGGGAGTAATCGAATGACTTACCTGATTCCCCGGACTGTTCGAAAACAGCATGGAGGCGAGCATCAACTGTGTACTGAGCAATTGCTTTGCTGATGGAGTCAGCCTGGTGGTGGCCATGAGTGGCCCTCATGTTGCTGGTACCTGAAGACTGAGCTTGTTGTTGTTGCTGTCGATGATGAGAGTGAACTGCTCTGCTGCCAGAAGTCATGACTGTGTTAAGTGGCTTGCTTGTTGTCTTGTTTTTCCTGTTGATGTTATTACAGTTGCAGATTTTTTTTTTTTTGGAGGAAATTCCGTTTATAATGCAAGGGATAGGTTTTGGGGGAAAGCAGAGCACTAGTGTTGACAGACCCACGTGGGCACCCAGATGCTGGCATCATGTATTTGCAGTGGGATTGGAAGAATTTTTAGATTTTTTTTTTTTCCTTTGGACACTTGGCTCAAACAAGAAGCGATCACAGTTCACAAAGTTTTCTGATCAATGCATTCATATATTTTTAAAATTTATTTAATATATAAATTAATATTTAAATTATATCTATTTTATTATTTTATAATTTGATATGTAAAAATTTTTTATTTAAATATTTATTTAATATTGATATGATATTGTTAACGTATCAATGATATTATTTGTTGCTATTTTATTGATAAAAAATAATATTTTATCACTGTTAAATTTTATAATAATATGTGTGATAAAAATAAATTTTAAATAATTAATTATAAATTTTTTTAAGTATTAAATCTTAAAAAATAATATAGCTGGGGGCAATTGATATGAAGCCGTAGTGTTTCGTTTAATAAACTGAAAATGAAAGTGGTGAAAAAAATTTTAGCATAAATAATATATAATTATTAATTTTAAAATGTGATTTCGAAAGAGTCGTGAGAATATGAGCGATATTGTGTCGTTGGGTTGGCTTTGCTTTGTGATCCAATGGCCATGCTAGGTTTCTGTTGTTTTAATGGGGTTTATACGCTGTGGAGTCCGAAAATATAATTTATAAGAATTTTATATCTTTATGAATCATTATTTTTTTTTCAATTTATATATATATAAAAGAACTTTGATTTGGTTGTTGAAATTAATATATCAAATTTAAAAATTAGTAATCATTATTTCTCTAATCATTATATATCTTTCTCTTACCATTCTTTTTTAATGGATATACAAATAAAAATCAATTAAGATGAAATACTCTTCAGTAGATACCGGCAATGAAAGTTGACCCCATTTTTATTTTTGTTTAAATAAGCGAAGTTATGCTTTGCATGACCGTATATACCTTTTTTGTTTTTGTCCTAGAAATAAAAAGCAAAGCGTCTGATTGCTGAACATGTGTTCTTGTGTAGGCCCCTTTGCACAGTATTTTTCCTTCCTGTTCTTTTCCCAGCATCTTCTCGTCTTTTCACGAATAAATAAACAAAACACCAATGTTTTTTTTTCCCCCACTTTTTTAACGCACACTGAGTTATGTTAAACGTTGCCGCATCACAGCCAAAATGAAAAAGGCATTGCAGCGGCCATCATCTTTTTCTTCCTGTAGAAACTGCGGCTGCGGCTTTGCTTCTCGTCATTTCTTCCTTATTCCTCAACTCGCTAATCTCTTGTTTCAGTATAGAACTGGTTGATGTAGACAAACGAAGAAATCAGGGTTGACAATTAAAAACCTTAAAAAGTTCTAAGGGATATGTCTTAAAAACATCATTTTATTGGTGCTTTTACAACAACAAAGTCTTAACCCAACCTCCGCCAAGTGCCACCACAGATCTCTAAACTGATTGCAGAGAGCCGCGGAACACAAATAGATTATTTTTTGTTTGAAACAAGATATATTGTGGACCTACTGACTGATCCAACCTTTGATAAAAGTTCCATTTCAACTGTCTAAAATGATTTAAGAATTAAGGATTCCTAATTTCAAACACAAATACTGTGTACTCTTTTTTGCACCACCATCTCTTATTTCTCCATGAAAATGGTTAAAACTACATACGAATGACGCAACATTTTGAGACTTTTCTCCCCTTTTGTGAACTTTGAATACAACTTATAAATGATGGTGATCCACCATCTAGTCTTACAAACACTAATCCTAGAACCAAAGAACCAAACCCCATCAAAATGCAGACCCAAACAAGGACTCCGAAAACGAGAATGCTTGATGAGACTGCACCTGCTGTCAATGACTCTCTCACTTGGTGTAGAGGACATCCTCCCATGGGTGACGGTATAGTGGCTGTTTCAATCTCTTCTGGTCGAAAGTGTGCCTGAGATATCAAACAACTAAATGTCAGGAAGAAGTAAATACATAGAGGTCAAGGAAATGCAGTAAAACATTCTGGTCACCATCTTTCTCTCTCTCTCATTGCAATATCCTTGTATCTATTAATGAACCTTTCACCCCTTCAGTAATGTCAAAACTAAGTGAGAAATGAAAATGAATGTGCTTTGTTATCCATGAACATGTGTGACCATATCAATTTATTGTATCAGATACCGAGTTTAAAATGCAACTATCATCATCCAATGGTTTGATCGTCTGCAAATAAGCAATTTCAAGCAAAACCTCAAAAGTTTTAGATATGAAAATTCCAGAGTGTATGAAAACTTACCCAATCAAACCAATGGATCGTGCTAGCACAAAAAGCCCATTTAGGTAGCCAATCTCTACAATCTCATCAACCTCTTGCTTGCTGAACATTCCACTACCAGCGAGAAGATCCAGGAAAAGCGACCCAATGGCACCATCCACGTTGAGGACAAGGTTGTTAGCCTTTGAGAGAGTATAGGTTTCAACTTGAACGGCATACTCCATGTACTTCACAGATGGGAAATTTGTGCGAGCAAACCGTTGGAGAAGCTCTACTCTCTTATCTCTATTGTCTCCTCTCTTGATTCTTTTCACAATAAGCAAAGCAAATATTTGTAACCATTAGACATGTAATAGGATCTATTAGGAAATAATAGAAAAGCAGATCTCTTGGTTCGTAGCTTTCGCATGGTCTAAAAACATCATGACCATTAAAAACCATCTGTACCTGTGCCCAATTCCCGGCACACGAATGCCCTTCTTTTTCATGCCTTCAACAAATTCATAGGGTGTAAGACCCTGTAAAAGCACAGCAAAGAGGCACCATATTAGAATGTACTAAAAAATCATCAGACACAAAGCGATTCAAAATCTTAACAAGCAACAATCATTGAAACTTACCCTGTCGTAAGCATCTTTGAAGTATCGAGCAGCATCATCAATAGCACCACCAAATCGAGGACCAATAGTAAGCAAACCTGAAACAAGGCTGGATACAAGGTCCTTCCCAGCTCTTGCAGTCACAATAGTATTATGTGCACCAGAGACACAGGGACCATGGTCGGCACAGAGCATGATGCATATCTGACCAGATAAAACATATTAGTCAAAACACAACAAAATGTTGCTTTCTAAAGATGAAGAGGGTCATAAAACGAAAAGAAAATGAGTAAGCTGAATCTATCGTCAACAAGGACACTATCATATCTTTCATTTCATCAACTCAGGAGGGGTAACAATTGTGAAAAAGTGATGGGAGATATGGGCAACTGGCGGCAGGGGCTCATAACTCATAAGAAGTTTATCATAATTTTAAGTAACCTACCTCGATAAATTTAGTACAGTATCGGGGAAGGCTACGTTTGAACCACAAGAGAGAAATGACATCACCAACACCATAACCTTGCTCAACAATTGAAGACATGGGCACACCAGCATAGCATGGTTCCTCACCTACAAATTGGGTTCAAAGAAAGAATTTAACATACTTTATCTCTATGTCATCAAAAATCTCATTTGATTGGCAAACATATATTGGTTAAGATAAGATACCCCTGTCATCAGAGATGGTCGAAATAATATGAGTTGGCGCACGAACTTTCCCACTCTTAATTGCACTGTTAAGATCTTCTGGGATCTTTGGAGGCTCAACTTCCTTGATGGGTGTAATCTTCCCTTCTTCCACCTAAACACACCAATCAAATACATGAATATAGCTAAAAGTATTGAACTGTCCAATGTTTGAACAAAACAGAAACTCACCAGTTTCTCAAACGTTTCCTTGATTGCAGCTTCAAAAGCTTCATACGAAGTGGGAACAACAGCTCCAGCTTCCTTTAGTGCTTGATTCTTTGCCTGTGCAGACTCCATCTCACCACCACTCTTAGCTCCCTGAATTTTAGTAAGGTAAAGGTAATGTTATAGCAGTAGCACCAAAGCTTGAACACAAAGGAAGGAATAATGAATTCCAGGAAAATTAAGGTGATAACTTACAGCATGACCAAACTGTACTTCTGATTTGAAGAGTCGTGCACAAGTTCCACTGACCCACGCAACCACTGGCTTGTTCACTTTTCCCTGTTTCAGGGCTTCAACTAAGGAATACTCATCTCGTCCACCAAGTTCTCCCAGGACAACCATCATCTTTACCTGTGGATGAGAAAAAACAAATCAGGAACATTTTTTTTTTTTTGCAATATAGAATACGCTTCAATATTAATTATGAATTTTAAATTGTAAAAATTAAGAAAATGGGAGTTGGGAAGGCAAGTTTTTTACTTCCTAACCATGAATGCTTTGCTTGCAGCAACAAATAATAGGAAGG
Source organism: Adansonia gregorii (assembly GCA_038382025.1). NCBI lineage: Eukaryota > Viridiplantae > Streptophyta > Magnoliopsida > Malvales > Malvaceae > Adansonia > Adansonia gregorii. The sequence goes on from JBBYHO010000002.1 coordinate 4,899,392, forward strand.
AAATCACAAGGAATAGAATGAAAACTATAATTTACCTGTGGAATATTGTTAAATCTCAAAACATGGTCAGATAAAGTGGAGCCAGGGAAGACATCTCCTCCAATTGCGATGCCTACATTATTTTTCAATATGTACCCAAAACTTAATATTTCATTATGAATCTGAATACAATTTCACAAGTTGAATATAAGAGTTAACATTACGGCAGCTTATAGTTACCTTCATAGATTCCATCAGTAACACGGGCGATAGTGTTGTACATTTCATTCGACATGCCACCCTGCAATAATTTTACGAAGATATAAGTCACAACTAAAGCCATGAGTAAATATTCACATTCTTGCCAAAGCCATGACATTAAATGCCAAATTAATGATAGGACTTTGGTCCAGAAAGTATCACAGGCCATTGGTCCACAAAGTGTCAGGATGAAATGGCTTGAGCAGAAGGGAAAGAGGGATAATTGCATGGACACAAGCGTGCGCACACAAAATTCAAGATAACATACAGATTTGGAGACAAATCCAATGGATCCGGGCCTGTACAGCTTGCAGTGAACAATATTGTCAATCGTTCCGGCAGTGTCACCTATCTTAAAAGCTCCAGCCTGAATTCCTCCAACAGTAGCTGGGCCAATAACAACCTGCAAGTCCATGAGTACTGAAATCAAATAGAGAGTCAAAGAAGACCGACTAATTAAAATCATTAAAGCAGGTTCTTTGCATGTGCAAGATCCCAAGGAGAGCACATGTATATATTGGTTAATATTTTTCATTGCCTAGTTCAGCTGTCATTATCTTGCTCACCTTGTTGTTGGAACGTGCGTATGCAATCAACTGTTTGGTGTCCGATTCAGGAACACCTTCAGCAATTATAGCAACAACTCGAATGGTTGGCTGTTTCAGAGCAGCCATGGACGAATTAGCTGCACTGCAAGAAAATAAAACAAAATGATTAAGCTATGCATATAAGGATTTTTGCTCACCAAAACAGCATGAAAGAATGACGGCTAACCTTCGAAATGATGCAAAGTTAATAAAAACATCAGCGGTTGGATGTGCAGCACATGCTGCCTCAATGCTGCAAAATGTATCAATTCAGAGGTTAGAGAACATAAAGATAGGAGAATACAAGTTCATCAATCAAACAACAAAAGTAAGCTGTACAGCAATATCTTAATCTGTAAGGACTGTAATGTCAAATGATGGTATTTACTAAATGTCCTTTCTCGATACACAATTAGATTATTTATTAGCATCAACAACCTGCTTACAACTTACAAGAGCAATACAAAATGATTGCCATATAGGAGAGACAACTAACAAAATAACCTAAGTCCATTCCCTGTACACAAAACTATACCAAGCTATAATATCATAGACCAATTATTTTCTCATCTTTCAATAGTAAAGGAATAAAATGTCCTAAAAAGGCCAAAAAAAAATTAATGAATTATCATTCTATAACGGCAGAATTCAAAGTTCGCAAGGCTGGCCATGTTTCCAATTAACTAAATTATGTCAACTTAAAGAATCATTGTTGGCTTCCTTATTCAAATCCAATGCTACACGTGGTGACCAAATAAAGCCCCGTTGATAGAGATTTAAACTTTGCAGGCCCGGTGTATAGGATTATAATTCATGAGGTAACATGCCATAAAGTTCATTTACCCTTTTACACTTTCAAGATACAGTTTAATAATTACAAAACAATAAGGTTGATCTACAAACAGAAACACAAGCTAAGAGCATCTTACGTTGAATGTACAGGGATCGCGATTTCTTCTTGACCAAAGAAGAGTTTCTGAAATCCCTCGGCACCAGGATTAATGATACCAGCAACAGATGGTGTTTCCCTCCCTACAAATTAAAAAATAATCAAAAGAAAAATCAATATAGATCACGAATCAGGCACAAAAAACAACATAATTCAAACAATTCTATAAAGTTCTTAATGGAAAACATAACCAATAATGCTGATCAACAAAAAATAACATGAAATCAGCAAGGGATCCGTACCGCAGAGGAAGTCGAAATCAAGCATGCGTTGGATAGGAAGTTGTTTGTAGTTATAGAATAAAGCTTGTGTAGTTCGAGAAAATAATTGTCCAGTGGCCATGGGTTCGGTTCAACGAGACCTGCTAAATAAACAC
>JBBYHO010000002.1:4910270-4924053 GCA_038382025.1 Adansonia gregorii
ATCTTGAGATACTTTCTTCAACGAGGGAGCTTCCTCGTTGAACTTTGAACAGTATTTGAAAAGCTTACACGAGTGCTATGCAGATGTTTGTAGTTGTCCGTGTATATTTATTTAAAAAATATCATTATTACATCATATGCCTAGCTTACTTCGTTGACTTCAATTTTGGAACGTTTTCATATTTTAACAATAACCTTACCAAAATTATAATAATAATATTATAGGACGTTAGGAACCAACAATATGAAATGGAACCTTGCCAATCCCTAGCTCATTAATATCCACCGACGCCCGACGCATCTTCTTGCTAATTTTCATGGCCTTTCCAGGCAGCTGCATCGTTCTCTCTCTTTGCTCCATTAGCCTTCTGAATTATAATACATTCATGACTGCTGATTCTTTGCAAACACCCAATACTTTTTGCCCTTCCTTTAACTGTGGAAACGGCTTCACTATCAGCTTCAAAACCGGCAACTGTTTGAGCATTGCGGATATCCAGGCTTCAACGCTTCATGCAATGGCCAAAACCCAGTGCTCCATCTCTCGAACAATATCTATCACATTAGAACCACAAATTACATCGAGAAATCTCTCATTATGGCTCATTTTGAACCAACAGATGTAATAACATGTCTTAGATTGTATCATGATTTTACGTTGCAGAATCTATCATTGTATAACTATAGTGTTTTACGCAATAGGATGTTACGTTTCTTTTATAATTGTTCTTTATTTCCTCCATCGCTTCCTTCTATAGGTTGTCTTCAATTACATTGCTGAGAATTCATTTGTCTTCATCGAGGGAGCGATCCCAGAGTTCGATTGGAATACCTATTGTGAATCAACAGTATCTGTGCCAGTGATTGAGAAACAGTCAATGGAGTTCAGATCAGCAATTGCTTTGCAGGAGCTGTCCAAGATGGATTCGAGTTAACATGGCAGCAGCGAGCTAATGTTGCTTGTCAAGCATGTGAAGCCACAGGTGGCTTTTGTGGATACAATAATGACGATCATCTACACAACGATTTTTTCTGCCATTGCTCTGAAGGAAAGCATTCAACTAGTTGCCCCCCTGACAATAGTATGTTGTTTTGTTTCCCTTAATTTGCTAAAATAAGATCATAATAGACAATCATATCCATTTATGTTGTGTTAACCACAGGTGAAGTTTTAATCAAGTTTGGATCAAATTACCCAGCTATAGGTAAAGCATATTTCTCGTTGCAAATGAAATGCTTATAACTCAACAACTCAAATGTCTAACGAGTTCACTAATTTTGATTCCCTTTGGCAGCTGCACTGGCTTTCGGCAGTTTGATGATGGCAGCAACGGTGTTTTATTTCATCCAGAAGAAGACAGTTGCTTCGTACAAACCAGTTTCTTCGTCGAAAATTGGTCTATGGTTATTTGGCGATTTTGGTTGATATTGTTCACTTAAAAACATATTATATTCATAATTATAATAAGCATAATACGACAAAAAATGTGTACGCAACCATAATCCAAGTTGCAGCACCTTTTATTGCTTAATTTAAATTCCAAATTGCAGTAACTTTTATTGCTGCTTGTATCTTACTACGGAATGTTCAATTAGTAATTTATAAGTTAATTTTTAGATAAAAGAATTGGCCAACAACGTTCATAGTTGGATTTATGTGATTGTTAACGTAATTAAATCGAACCCTTCAAATTTTGTTGTCAAATTGGCAGTAGCAAATGGTTTTTTTTACAAAGATTTTCTAGGGCTTGCCTCTAAGGGAAGATGTACCCCAAAATAGATTGGGGTGATGAAGGGACGGAAAGAAAGCCCTTCAAAAAATCCAAACAGAATAAAAATGGCAGTTGAAAAGGGGCATAAGGAGCGCAAATTAAGGTCATGAACGGGCCACTAATCTGCCTTGGTTCACGAAATTGGGCTCACAATCCAACGCAACACGATCACCGTAGCCCCAAAAATCTCCAAATAACAGTCCCTTGCCATGCCCCGAAGGCCCAAATTCAACAGCTTTTCCAGTCCTGCTACTGGCTTCTGTAGGGTTTTAGTCTTTTAGATCCTAAAAGGGTTTCTTTAGCGTCTTTATAGTATTATTTTTAGCTGCATTTTTCTTGTTCCTTTCTCAGAAATGTGTATGAGTTTTAAGTGTTTAACGCAATCGAAATATCTCTAAACTATGACTGTACCGTTAGGCTAATTTTTTTTGCCCGACAAATAGAAGGGAAAAAATGGAGTCGATGGATGATGATTTTGGTGTTTTGTATGCGGACGTTGAAGTCCAAGCTAGCTCAGCTATCGGCGGATTGTACATTGAACCAGAAGAGAATAGCCCCAGTAATGGCTCCAAAAGCACCGAGGCGGATGAGAAATTCGTCGCCGATTCAGTTATGGAAGATAGTGACAGCGATGACGATTTGAACATTGTGTTGAATGATGATGATTTCGAGAAGTTTCCGCTTACCAGGAGTTACGGTGGTGGCTATGAGGAGGACGGAGATGGTGATTTTGGTGTGGAGGGAAACGCCTCGGATAAGATTTCAAGGCGAGTGGAACCGCTTCGCGATAGGTTGGAGCTGAATTCTAGTGGAAATGATGTGGAAAGAGGAAGTGGAGCTAAAATTGGTCCTAATTCGCACTTCAAAGTAGGTTTTTGGCTAAAAAAATTGCACTCAAAGTAGCAGAGTTTCATTTATTTATGTATGTTTTGTTTCCATTGTATGCATCTGTTAGAATCATTTTAGCTTGTATATGGAGAAAAATGACTTTATTTCTTACTGTAAAGTACTACAATTTATTTAATCTGAGTTTTGATCCTTATTGTGTCAAATCAGTGTATCTTTTTTTCCAGATTTTTGTTGATTTTGGTTTTAAATTGTTATTTTGTAGTTTGTGAGACCTCATGGATCATCAATTCCAAGTAATACAATTATTAGTGGACGTACTGGCGTCTCGTCATTCTCTTCTTTGTCGGGAAGAGGTGGTGGGGAAGATGATGTTTACAACCAAAAAAAGGTTAGAAGCTTGGTTCAGGTTGCTGATAGACACGCTACCATGAAATCATTGCCATATCAATTTGGATATGGTTTTTTCCTTCCATGGTATAGGTTAGTGGATGCACTTTAATCTTTGATTACATTGAACTCTAACTTACTATGGGTTCCTTGAATGTATTATGTATTGGGAAAAGAAAATCATTTTAGGACCTTCTAAGCTGTGATGATAATTAATGTCATCTGAGTTTTTTAGGTATTATTCTTTTTTTTTAATACTTGTTTTAGAAATGTGAATTATTAACTCTGTTATGGAGCATTTCTTAATAGTATCCTTTAGACCATTCTTATAGGTTTTTGACTAAGATGTGTCCTGCCCACCTTAATTTCTTTCAGGACAATATTGGATGTCGATATTGATGCATTTGAGGAGAAATCTTGGAGGCATCCTGGTGCAGATATAACAGATTTCTTCAATTTTGGTTTCAACGAGGATAGTTGGAAACAATACTGTAACTCCCTTGTGCGTAAATTATTATTGTGCTAATTGTCTCACAGTGTTTCACCTTGTGACATAACTGATTTCTTCTGGTATGCAAATATGGTCACTTTTTAGTTGGATGATATTGCTTCTAGTCATCTTGTTGCATTTTTTTCTTTAGAATTCACTGCAGCTTTTTTCTTTTTAATTATAAATAGCATCGCTTATAGGAACCATTTATTAAGTTGCATTACAGGAGAAATTTAGGCAACAGTCATCCAGGCAGGCTAGGATTCCTTCTCATTATTCTTCAAAATCTGAACAGGTTGGTTATTTTAATCTTCATAGTAGACTCTTGAGCTTTTAGGTAATGAATTGTATTGCTGTCTCAATTATCTGAGATTTCCAACTTCTCTTTTATATGGCTATAGGCTTATGAAGCTGAGGCTGGTCATGAGAGAGCAACTCAAGAAGCTATAACTGTGGATGCAGCTAAAGTTGAATCATCGTTAAAATGTGTTGATGGAGGAGAGATAATCTTGAAATTGGTTTGCCTAAGCCTTCAGCATCTGATATGATCTTTATATTATCTATTTCATGAGTGGTGTTTAATTCTTTAGTGGCTTACTATTTCAGCCAAAAGGAAGACCAATTCAGGTTGAAGACAGCAACAATGAACGCCAACCATCCATGGTTCTAAGGAGTCCACGTCTTCAAGAATCTGATGTTATCATACAGGTCTGCTGTTACTTTAGTCTTTAGATGCACAATTCTTACATATTGTAGCCTTTGTATCATTTTTAATTCCAAGGGTTGGGGCCAGATACCTGTGCAGGATTCCACTGTGGATTCATCTGACTCTGAAAAGGAGGAACTACGTCATGGTAGCAAGTCTGAAGTTTCAGAATCTGGGAAGTTGGATGCAGAGAATGATAGAGACGTTTGCTTTTCTGTTAGTTCTAGCAGTGATGAACTGTATGGAGAGCATTATGCAAGGGTCAGAAATGCATCCACATCTTCTCCTTTTGGCAGGTCTGAATCAATTGTGTTCTTGACATGTATTTCTCCTTGTTATAAATGTGATTAGTTGGATTTACGAAGCTTAATAGATCCCTTTATTGACAAGATAAATTTCTTGTTTTAATCTGATTAGGTCTTTGCGGCCAGCATCAAACCGAACTTCACCAGAGAGTAATAATCACGGAAAGGCCAATGTCTCTGATATGAATGGGGGTTGCTATCCAAATAGGGAAGTTTGCCTTTCAGAAGGAATTGCTGAAGTAACAAAAACAAAAACTGAGGAAAATGAAGTGGCTTGCAGAAAATGTCAACGGTCAGATCCTAGCATTGCTGAAACAGAACCATCACTTGACAATCGAAGTCATTTTAGCCCTACACTTTCCTTTTCTGAAAGAGATTCTGAAGATAGTGTTCATGATGTTTCCATTGAAATACGAAGTCCATTAAGAAGGAAATTACTGGATTATGGCATTGGATTACAGAAGTCTGTTGATCATAAGAGTTCCAGAAGTGATGGCCACAAAACAAAATCAGATGATGGAGAAGATTTTTCAGTACATGCAATTCCTATAAGAGACAAGCAGAAGCATGAGAGTTGGAAACACCGACATTCTGTGAAACAGAGGATCTTGGTTGAAACTGATGATGAGAGTGATTGGAAAAGATATCGAAGACGTGAAAATCCTATTGAGGTAGAATCGAAGTGTCACCATCGTAGACCTGACAGTATTACTGATAGGAAGATATATGCTGAAAACTGCCATGAAGCTTCCCCTTTATCAAATGCACGGGAGCTCTATTATAAAGATCACTCATCTGTTTATTGTGGCAGATGGAAAAAAACAGTGCTAGATCTTGGTTGTCTTGATAGAGAAGGTTCCTCTTACTACAGGGAGAAAGGACCTTGTGTTAACCGTAGTAGAAGGTTTGCTGAAGCCCATCTTTTGGCTGTCGACACAAAAGCTCCTCTGCACTTCAAAGATGATTCAGATCAGTTTGTTAGAAAAAAAAGGAATGGAAAGGAGTTTTATCATGAAAGACAAGCTGACATAGCCAAAGCAGATGACATAGATGGGCTTTGGTATCATGGACAAAGATGTCCTGCTCAGAAGAGTCTGGTTCCTCGCACTTATAGGGAATCTGGGAGTTTAGTCTCAAGGTATTCCTCTGCTTCAACAGAAAGAGATATACAATGGGGAAGGGAAAATAACAGACTCCAACTTAGGAAGAAAACTGATCATGATGATTGTCTGTTAGATTATAACCATGAAAATGAGTGGTTAAAACAAAAGAACGGTGCATCTATTTCTTTCACATGTTGTGAAAGGGGTATGGTTGAACCATATGAGAGATGCATGCCACCAATCATGAGAGAAGTCAAATTTTCTGGTAGAAAAGGTAGATATTTTGATGCCACCTTTTTCTATTTGGATAGACCATGGCCAATGGAAAGCGAAGATGAGCATCAGAGACACAAATATAGTGGATCTCTTGCCTTGTCAACTGACCGACAACCATCCATACCTAATGGAAGAAGGCGGTTTCATACTGTATCCTCAAGAAATAAGACATATGAGTCCAAGCTAATTGAAAGATACTATAGACATAGGAGAATAGTATGTCATGAGGAAGACAGAGACAGTGGTTGGTTCGGTTCTTATAATTATATTGATGACAATGATTTGCAAAATGATAATCAAGTTCAGTCACGGAGAAGAGGCTGTTGTAAGCGGTCCAGAGTACGACATTGGGGGGAGGATGAATTACTTGTAAATGATAGATTGTTTGCTCAAGGGGTGTCTTTTTCTTGCAAAAAAACTAAGCGTGATTTAATTCATGGTGGGCGTGGACCACTCCAGGATGAGACGCTTATTAATGATTTGATGTTGGAACATCATGGATATGAAATGATAAGTGGAGGAAGTAATGCCACCTGTCTTAAAAGAAATTCTATTGTTAGGCGTAGAGGTGAGCATGAGCAGAAGGTCCTGAAGGAGAGGGACCCAGTTGACTTGATTGTTGGGGGAGTAAAGGTAAAGTTGGGGAAACTGAGGTCAAAAAACCTTGTATCATTTGTATTCTATATACGAGTGTTCTATTTGTGTTGGTCATGTCTTTATTTTTTTCCTCTTATTGAATATTTCATCTTTTTTTTATTCTTTTAAACTTATCTATAATTCCCTACCTTCAAATGCCTTTAATTTAGAGTGTTGGAATTTATTTAAGTTAGAGTAAGAACCTTTTTCACGAGCTCATGGTAAGGTTATACTTTTACTTTCAAAATTGGTATACTTTAGCTTCTGGAGAAAGCGCTACAGATTCTTCTGATTTTTGATGGATTAAGGAATTTGATCATGTCAGTTTAACTGCTGTAATTTTTTGAATATTGACGAACTAGCCAAATAATTTGGCACTATTTGCAGGCAATTATTTTTTATGGTTCTTAATCATTTAATGTTCACTGCACCATTTGCATTTTTTACGTCAGTGGTTCACTGCAATACTTGCATTCTTACATTCATAGGATAATCATGGTTGATATTGATTTCTTCCTAGACTTCTGTTATCGAGCACAGTATAAACATCTGATTCGTCATTTCATCCGACCTTCTTAGCTTCCCTTCTTTAGATATATATATATATATATATATATGATAAATTATAATCTATGACCATTTGATAATACCTTCTGCAGTCTTCTGGACTACACTCAGATGGTAGAAGCATAGCATGCAACGCAAGGCTGGAAAAGATGGGCTTGGAATATCCTATGGAGCGGAAATGTGTAAGGGAATTTGATGACTGTTGGGAAACCAAAGCAGTTAAGACAGACATCCCAAATACAGATGGCAGAAGAAATAGTGAGAAACAGTTTGGTCAGTTTTCAGTTACGGAATGTAACAAAGATCTGGATATCGAGGAGGGTCAGATTATACATGAAGAGCAAGGTATTGAAGGTATCAACCCAGAAAAGGAAAATGCTTCTGAGACCATGATGCAAAGGGGCAAGTTGAAGACAAGAACATCGTGTCTCGACAATGCTTCTGATGTGAAGAGAGCTGTGGGTGAATATGACAACAAATGGATATGGGAGACACTGGCAAAGATGGAGAAACGAAGGGAACGGTTTAAGAATTCAATCACAACAAAACGGGAACCGGAAAAGACTTCTGCTGCCCAAGTTGAATTGGCAGTTGAGACTAAGGAAATAAAGCAACAAAGGCCTGCTCGAAAGAGGCAGTGGGGTGTAATTTAGCTTTTGTATAATTTCCTTAGTTTCATCTTATCGGAATTGATATGATCTCGTCAGGTTTTCTTCGGATTGATATGGAGGGATGCAATCAGGATAATGATGATGGAAAATACCACTCTGTGACCTGACATGTGGATTTCACGTCAAGCAGGATTTTCATTCTCCTTTCCGAGGAATGGCAATGGTATATGATATTTGATGTTTCTTCTGTATGCAATAATATTGACTGCAAAAATAACCTCAGCAAAATTCGAAGTTTTGTAGTTGTTCAAGTTTCTTTGTCCTTGCCGGCCGTAAATGATTTTTGATGCTCATGATAGTATTAATCTGCCAACACTGTTAAGGAGTATTTGTTTTCATGAGCTTGAACATCTTTGGCATTTTCGTCCATTCCAAAAGCTTTTGTGAATCAAGGCTTGTGAGTCAGCTTTGATTTCGTTAAATTAGATTAAGATTAATTCCTATTCAACCAATGGAAATCTAAGCGCATCTGCAGTATCTTTATTTATTTCTCAGGTTAGGAGCTGCTAATCTGTTTTTTACTAGAAATAGCCTCTATTATTTTGATTTATATTATATATAATAAAAATAACTGAATTTAGTATCACTTTTAATTCGTTAAACGGAGTTTGTATTTTTCAAAACTTGCTGATATCATGTACACTGATTGTAAACTTATTTTTCTTGCAAACCATTTTTAACTTTACGATGTCATTAACGTATAGTTATTCAACGTTACTGTTTACTTTTTTTTTTCGTTATTTATTTTCTAGCCGTGGAAATAAAATTCACAAGCCCTCACTTTTGTCACAAAAGTTAGTGTTAGTTGTAACGTAAGCAATGTTTGCAGATGAAAATGTTACGTTATCATGTCTGATGAGATTGGAATTTCTACCTTGTTTGATGCCATTAAAGAATCGGGGTAGAAGAATGGAAGCCTTTTTTTAATTATTTTTAATTGTTGAGTTTTATTATTATTTGATTCAATGGAAGGAAGATTGGAATCTCTTTGTAGGGATATAAATTAAACTATTAAATCAAATAAATTAGATTAAGTTGGAATAGGAATATTTTTTACCGATTAAGTAGATGTTTTTATTTTTATTTTATTGTCTAAGATATCCACATTGCTTGTAAACCAATGAAATGCGTCCATGTAAGATTGTAAAAAGAAGAGGGTGAGATGAGAGAACCTGAGAATCTGAAAAAGAGCGAGCAACGTGGCTATTCTCAGACCAGTGGTGTCTGAAAAAGCCCAATTACGTAAATACCCTTTTCTCTCTGAAGGTTCAGGATTAATTGCGTAAGGCTGTTCACGTAGACTTTCACAGCGAGTGAAGAGTAAAGAAGTCGCTGATTCTTTTATTGAAAAATATATTAAATTTTTTTTTTTTTGGTAAAGTAGAGATCATTGAATAATATTTTCAATGGGATAAACAAAATGGGAAAGCATGATCATTTATAATTAAGGTGCAGTAATAATAAAAGTAGGCTAATAACATATTATAGTAAACATTTCATGCAGAAGGGCATATTGGTAATTAGAGACTGTTCTCTTCTGCTCCATGGCCCGGCTGACATTCTCCTCCATGAAAATAGACAGTTTTATCCGTTAAAAGCAAAGAGAAGTAAAAACAAGAAAAAGGAAGAATGAAGCTCCTCTCTTCATCTTCCTCACCAAAGCCCAACTTTCCTCTTTTTTCTCCTTCTCCAAACCCCAACAAATTCACCTTCAAAACACTATCTCCCTTCAAAACTTGCCTACCCTCTCCTTCCTTCCTCTCCCTTCCACCATGCTCTTCCAACTGCTCCCCCTCTTCTCCCGTCCTGGACCAAGAAGCAGAACGAGAAGAAGACTCTTTGGAAGCCGAGAGAGACACTTTCAAGAAGGTCCTGGCTGTTCGAAGGCCAGTCATGGATGTTTCTGGTGAAGAAGATGATGATGATGATGGAAGGGAAGACGGTGAAACAGCAGAAGGCAATGATGATGTGTTGAAACTGTCGGCTATAGATGCTGGCCTTGAAGAGTTTGCCAAGAAGATGCCTATATTCGAGCCCCAAAGAGGTGAGCCTGGTGGTGCTCAAGAAAAGCCGCTTACTGTGAACTTGGATTTGGCCTTGTATAAAGCGAGGGTTTTGGCCAGGAAGTATCGATATGAAGAAGCTGAAAACATACTGGAGAAGGTAAGGGTACTTGGGTCTGGTGCTTTTTGTGTCTTACATTGTGCTTTTGATTTGCCTATTGGGGATTGCATGGTAATTTTGATAATGGGGTTTTTGAATTTTTGTTTGTAGTGTATATACTATTGGCCAGAAGATGGGAGATCATATGTAACATTAGGGAAAATATTGAGCAAGCAATCAAAAAAGGCAGAAGCGAGAGCTGTGTATGAGAGAGGTTGCCAAGCAACTCAAGGAGAAAATCCCTACATTTGGCAGGTTTTGCATTCTTTTCCTTTTTGTTTGACAGTGTGACTGCTCCTTTGCTATATTTGATCATGGAGTAATAGTGGGAATAGTACCAGCCTTTTTAGCTTCAAATGAATAGGGAAACTAGTGGAATTTATTAGGGACAAAGCTGAAGAACATTTGAGGAAAGGAGTTATCTGCCAATAGAACCAACTTCTGGGAATTACAAAGAATTCTGTGACTTAATTAGTTCATGAGCAAATTGTATGATGTTTGTGCTTCTCAAGTTCAAATTCACGCTACTGATTCTGAAAATGGAATCTTTAGCGTTATGATGATCATTGTTATTATTGCACTATTGGGTCTGCTTTTGCAAATCTGATTGTTTATCCATTTGAGAATTCTAAGATGGCTCTTGGGGATGAGGACTAAAAATTTCAAGTAAGACCTTTGCAGATTTTAGTTTTAATTTCTGTAATGAACCTACCATGCTGCTGCAAGCAAAAGGGAAAGATTTTGTTAAACATAGATACATCAATAAGAAGAGATCCATGCATCTATATAAAGAACCACTGTTTCATTTTCTATTATTACTCCTCTTGTATAGAACTAACAACATTTCATGCTCTTCAAACAGTGCTGGGCTGTGTTGGAGAATAAGTTGGGAAATATAAGAAGGGCTAGAGAACTTTTTGATGCTGCCACAGTTGCCGATAAGAGACACATTGCTGCCTGGCATGGATGGGCAGTCCTAGAGCTAAAACAAGGGAATGTCAAGAAGGCAAGGCATCTGCTTGCTAAAGGTCTCAAATTTTGCGGTGGAAACGAATATGTCTATCAAACACTGGCTTTGCTGGAAGCTAAAGCGAATAGGTATGAGCAGGCTCGGTACCTGTTCAGGCAGGCCACCAAGTGCAACGCAAAAAGCTGTGCCAGTTGGCTTGTAAGTCTTTAGTGTGGCATGCCTTGGCTTATTTCTGTTGTAAATATTCTTTAACTAAGTTTTTCTACCTGTCAAATTCATTGATCACAGGCATGGGCACAATTGGAGGTGCAACAGGAAAACAATCGTGCTGCTAGGCTGCTATTTGAGGTAATCCATCAGTGTTATAGGCTTCAATTATAAATTTCAGTATGAATTCCAATAGCAAGTCATTCTCTCTCTCTCTCTCTCTCTCTCTCTCTCTCTCTCCCTCTCTGACCTGATTTTGAGATTTTACTGTCATGACTGAAACATATGTATATAAACTGCAGAAAGCAGTCCAAGCAAGCCCCAAGAACAGGTTTGCATGGCATGTTTGGGGAGTTTTTGAAGCTAATATAGGCAATAGTGACAAGGGAAGAAAACTTTTGAAGATAGGCCATGCACTTAATCCGAGAGATCCCGTTTTACTTCAGTCTCTTGCTTTGTTGGAATATAAACACTCGACAGCAAATCTAGCTCGCGTTTTGTTTAGGAGAGCATCTGAGCTGGACCCAAGGCACCAACCAGTGTGGATTGTAAGAAAGTCGTTAAGCTCTTTGATTGCTAGTTTGTGCCTGTTTGGACATATACACTATTGTGGATTTTACAACCCCTAGACTTCATTTTGTCCTTATTAAGTCTTGGAGGGAATCATCTCTATATTCATTCTTGATAATATTTTGTTTGGTTTCAGTTTTGATACACTATCTGTGAATCAACTTGAAAAGTAATTCACTGCTGATATTTTGAGCTTGTCAGGCATGGGGATGGATGGAATGGAAGGAAGGGAATATAGCAACAGCGAGGGAATTATACCAAAGAGCACTGTCAATTGACTCAACAACTGAAAGTGCTGCTCGATGCTTACAGGTAATAGTTAATACCTACATGATATACAAGGTATACCAATATCAAATTCAAATGTCCTAAACTCCCTACCAATTAATTTTCTGCCTGCCTGCCTTTTTTTTTTTCTGGAAAAAACAAGAGGAATTTTATTGATGCATATATTTAAGCTAATCTTGGTTTGTTGTAGGCTTGGGGTGTTTTGGAACAGAGAGTCGGTAACTTATCAGCAGCCAGAAGATTTTTTAGATCCTCGCTCAATATAAATTCTCAGAGTTATATAACATGGATGACATGGGCAGCATTGGAGGAGGAGCAAGGAAATTCGGTGCGTGCTGAAGAAATTCGTAACCTCTATTTTCAGCAGGTTGGTAATTGAATTGGCTCATAGTACGCTGAGACTTAACCTTTGGCTATTATTCTGTAAATAAAACACTCTAATTACATGCTGCCTGATAAGTTGCTGAAAATTTACGGTCTTAGGTTTTCGTATCTTTTTTTTTCCTGCTAATTTTGAGTTTTTCAGAATCCAGATGCTATTGATAACTTCTAAATGATTTTTTTTCTTTGGATTCCACATGACAGCGTACTGAAGTGGTCGATGATGCTTCATGGGTAATGGGATTTTTAGATGTTATTGACCCAGCCCTTGACAGCATAAAGAGACTCCTGAACTTGGATCAAAACCTTGGCAACAAGGCACAGGAGCCTATAAAAGATGCAGAAGCTAATGAAAATGGTGGTGAAGAACCATTTCTTAGCCCATCTTCGGGACAAAATGATGGCATCGATGCTGGAAATGTAAGTGGATTTGATTTGGATGCTTTCATCAAAGATACATTATCATTAGATCCGTCTAAGCTGGACATCCTAATGGAAAACCCCGGAAATTCTGCTTCTAAGAGAATTAAATCTCCAAGAAGAATGTGGAGATCACAGAAAAGAGCCACCATGTCTTTGCCTCGGCCCACCTTATAGAAGTTACAGCTGCTATTGCTGATGCATACTAGAATATTTATTGTATGAAAGTGGAAAAATGCTTATGATATCTCTCCTTCACAAAGTGACAAAGCAATCTGTACACTCATTGTAGAGTATTGATTGATATCAAATCCACTTGTTGATAATGCCAAGTTTATATATATGTATATATGTAGATATATATCTATATATATATATATATACATATTTTGAGTTAGAACTGCAGCAATGTAATATCTCTCAAAATCAAGAACAGAGATTTATATCAAGCGCTTATGACCCTATCAAGTTTTCGAATAGGCTCTGCTCTTCAAAGCTTGAGTTACATACAATCAAGGGGACGAGTTTGATGTCCTTAGAGCCTGTGTCTCCGATTACCATTTCTTAATTTTTAGGTCATCAATGTAAAAGAGATTCTGCAATGACATTCAAGTTTGGTATAAAACCAACTGCATTGCCTCAAGAAGAAAAGATGTTATATAGTTAAATCGAGGATGGTCCAGGAGACATTGGAACAATAATCTTCTTCCAGAAGCCAGATGATCGGAGCATCTGCCGCTGGAGGAGGCAAGTAAAGCACTTCCCTAAGATACTGCAGAGCTCCTACAATTTACCACTCAACGAAGTAGTAAATTTCCTTAGAAACAGACCAAGCAGAGTAGACTAACACAAATAAATTGGTTCTTAACCATGAAATATATATTTGAAGACAAGCCATTAACGTCTGTTTCTATGTTTAATCGATACAGTTTAAAAGTTTATTGCAAAACAGGTTTGGTTATGTTGTTCATCAGGGAATATGAACATGGTTGATGCAAAGCACATATATATATATATATATAT
>JBBYHO010000002.1:4940537-4956760 GCA_038382025.1 Adansonia gregorii
AATAATAATAATAATAATAATAATAATAATGTCACAAGAATAGAAAAACAAATCTTCTATTCTGAAGACTTATAGTTAGATAATATCAATAGATGCAACCAAAAAGAAAGCCTAACTTGAGAACATCTTCAAATGCCCAGCAATTTTTTGTGTAAATCCAACACACATTGTTCACTAACCTTGACAAATATGGATAAAACCTTAAAAGGTTTAACTTTTGCTATTAACTATAATACAAAAAAGAAAGTAAAATTGTAGACTAGGAAAATAAGAAAGGAACACCAACAAAAAGAAAAAGAATGAGTTAGGGTTTCATGTGGAGACATGGACGTTGGCTATTTTGACCCAAAAATCTCACATCTTTTCACAAATCTCACAGTTTTCCAATGAGCAATTGGGCATTGCATTTGGTGGGTTTATTAGCACGAATCTACAAATAACTTAAAAATAAATCATACCCATTAAAGAAAAAGGGCCAGAAAAAAGATAAGAAAGACGGACACCCAAATCTTTGTTTTAATTCTTCAGCTCGAAAAAAAAAATAAAAAGAAATTTATAACAAAGAAGAAGAAGAAGGAGAACCTGATGATCGCAGTTGCGGCAGGCGTAGAGTAGAATCTTCTGTTCCCTATCTTCTTTAGGGTAAAGAATATTGTTGCTTCATCAATCAAACAAACAAGAGTCAAAATTTAAGTGCAGGAAAAAAAAAAAAGAAAAACACGAAAAAGAATCGAAGAAAAGCAAATGAAAAACAAAAAACAAAGAGATTATGAAAAACAGCCAAGAAAGTGAATGCAAGAAAGATTAAAGAGAACTGAGAACTGACCATTCACGGCAAAATTTCATGGTACTCATCTTGCTCGATTAGATAATACGAAGAAAGGCGGAGACTTTGGGCTCTTTATTTTGGCAGGCTCTTCTCTCTGCGCTCTTGCCTTGTTGCTTTCTTGAGTTCTTCTGCTGCGAGTTGAAAGAATGAGAACTTTCTGGTAGTGGGCTCTCAGGGGGTTAATGGCTTTGTCTGTAATTTCATCATCTTTAAAGGTTAATTCTATACATAAAGATTGCACACGAATTTTCTATATTTGGATAATACAATACATATAAAAATATCAATAATTATTAAAAATGTAAAATTTAATCGAAATTTGGACTAAAATACATAACTAAAAATACCAATATATATTTTTTTTTTTTTTCAAATTTTGTACATCGCGTAATAAGATCTTTCAGTTATATAGTTTGAATATTCGATTTTATTTTACTTAATCGTTTCTAATATTAAACGTCACGAACTTCACCTGAAAATGCCTAGTTTTCATTAAAAAGAAAAGATACGCATGTGATTATTAAATCATGCTTAACCATCTGTAAAACACGTTAATTAATAATTAATATTATAATAATATTATTAATATTATTCGTTCACTTTCAAACAATAAAAGAAAACAGTGTTTGGAGTTGGATCACCGAGCTTGGATTTAAGTTTTGTGGCTCAAATCGATCTAACCCAAATCATTATAAAATAATTTTTTTATATTTAATTATAAACATATATCAATATTATTATACAAATAATTTTTAAATATTTTAAAATTTTTTTAATATTAATTTAATTTTACGAGCCAAATTGAATTCGAGTTTCCAAAACATTCAAAATGTATTTAAGCCGCAACCTGATCTATGTACCCTCCAATAATACATCAAGATAGGCACCTAAAGAGCAAAGCCAAATATCAAGGAAACAACAAATTTAATAGAGATATACAGTAGCATTCAGGAACACAGGATCTTGTGGCAATATAAAAGTCAAAAACTTATAGTAGGGTTTTTATTTCAAACTACAATCATTTCATAAAAGCCACAAACAAGTCTAGTAATGCACGACTACTGGCAACTATTATCAATTATGTCATAAGAACACAAATGCAAAAGAAATGAAAAGGAATGTAAACATCTAGCAAACTTCTTTTTGGAAGGCTTGATGATCTTCAGCATGCGTAAAGAGCACAAGCTTTAGAGCTTCAACCGGGTTGAAGCAATGGTAGAAGTATCTGGACTTAGAACAGGCAACTTGTAGTGCCTTCGATCCTTTCAGCGCCTTCTGCTATGCCTCGAGCTCTTCCTTCGGCTGCTCCTATCATCAGAATCGGAATCTGAAGCTGAGTCTGAATCAGAAGACTCGGAAGATGAGCTATACCTTCTACGCCTCCCCTTCTTCTGCTTCTGCTTCTTCTTCCTCCTCTGACGACTCCTCTCTTCCTCGGACTCAGATGATGAACTGTAATCTGTACTACTCTCCGCTGAAGAATAATCGGATCCCGTAACAGATGAGGCACCGCTGTCAGTCTCAAAAACTGAAGCCTCACTATCACTACCAGAACCAGAATCTGACCGATATTTCCGTTTGCTTTTCTTAGACCTATTGCCATCCTTTTCATCCTTGACATCTGGGATGTCCAAATCATAAGATATCGAAAGCTTCATCCTCAGTTTGGGGTTCTTAAGCTGCTGGGTACGCGAGGGTCGCGACATGTAAACCCGTTCATTCTTACATTCATAAGTCCAATGCCCTGCTTGAAAACACCTTTGGCACTGCGAAGCACCCATTGTGGATGTCGACGCCTTGTCTTTCCTTTCCCCTAATCTCACTGCCTTCTCGGTACTCATCAAATACATCTGCCTTTTTGCTTCTCTTTTCTCCTGCCATCTGCTAGGTCCTTCTTCCTTTTGCCCATAAGCGTTAACATTTCTAGCAGCGGCAGCAGCTGCCCTTTCAGCCTGTGCACGACTGAGGCCTTTCGCAGCACTCAATGCCGCAGCCTTGATTCTGTCAGCAGCAGCCTGAGTTTTTTCTTCTTTCTTACTCGACATCTTTTAGATGCCAACTAATAAATCAGATTATGAAGATATATAGATTAACCAATCTCCAAGGGAAAAAAAATAAATCAATCCAACCCAAATCCTACAGCACCCTGCATTCAAATATCCAGTTAGGTCATTTGATTGTCTACGCGGATAACTAACATAAAAATTCCGATTAACAAAGAAATTAAAATATCAAGAAAGATAATCATGGCAAAAGAACCAAAATTTTACAGAATTTACCATTAACAACCAAGAAATAGTAGTCAGAGAGAAAAAAAGAAACATAAACAACAAAAAGAGGGAAAAACTTCGACTTTAAATAAGAATCACAAAACCCTAACTCCAAAACACAAAGGTTAAATGAAGTCTTGTTTCCCCCTCTATTAAACCCTAAATCGAAAATTCTTTTTGGGAAAATTAAAGAACCTAAGTATTGAGTGTATGAAAATGATTAAAAATTAAGAGGAGAAGAAAATTAACGCGTACCAGAACCTGTTCGCGTTGGGCGAAGGGGGTAGGGGAAGGGGGGAAGAGTCAAGACGAAGCCAAAAAAATTTTGCAACGTTTATTCATATGAGAGATGGGATTTTCGTCTTTTCCACGATTTAAAGGCGGTGCTTTTTTCCAGGCTTAGTACTTCGATTTTGACAAATAATAAATGGATGAACATAAAGAATTGGTCATTTTGACTCTGTTAAGTAAAAATAAAAATTAAATACTAATATATGAATTGATAAAAATACTACAATCGTTTCCATACAAATTTTAAATATATATATATTTTTATATTTTAAAAGTATACAAGATTAAATTATTTATTTAATTTTAAAATATTTATTTAATATTTAAAATATTTAAATAATTTGACTCCATATTCAAATCCCAAACCATTTCAAATTGTGTAATGTAATATTTTATATAAATATTAAAAAATATATACATTAAATCCTCATGTTTTAAACTTTAATGAAGATAATATAAAATAAAAATATATTTACTTAATAAAAAATCACTTCAATTTGTAAAATCAAATTTAAATCAACATAAATTAAATCCGAACAAATTCATTAACACCTTTAACTTTAATAAAAACATTCAGTTATTTATATTTTGTTTTTTCTTTTTTTCTCATTTCGGGATGAATAATCAAATGGATGGTAAAAATAAAGTAATGAAATACCATGCACGTTATGTACTTGGTTATGTAGAAAGGACACTGTTGTAATTGAGGAAGTACCCAACAAAAAAATGCTGCAAATTGATCTTAGTAGGCAGCGAGAAATTAAAAGCCAACTCAAATTACTAAAGCAGACGATAAATAATTCCAGTTTCTTTTGTATCTTTAGAAGGTGAGAAAGTCTGCAGCAGTGGAAAGAGCAGCTCCGGTAATGGCACATTGCACAACCTGCTCGTGGGAAGTTCCCTCACATGTCAGTGCTGCCGCCATTCCTGTTATTGCCCCTGCCACTGCACTATTTTTCTGCACCATATTTGCCCCCAATAATGGCGTTAAAAAAAATTACATTATTCAGATTTAAATATAAATATCCCATATTTATTTATTTAATTTTTTTATAATTTTTATTTATTTAAAAATTTTAAAAAAATAATATATTTTTAATTATATTTAAATAAATATCAAATTTATGTTAAATACTGATATTTAAAAAAGAATGATGATGTTTACCCAATCATGAGATCCTCGAGCCTCTTTTAGCCCATATGTGAGACCTGAATATAATCCTGCAGCCAGCCCTGCAGTTCACAGAGCCATATCTCTTGGTTTTGTCATTTCTGAGTATCAGAATTTCAACTAATAAGTTATCTGATCCAAGCACTAAACTCACCCCACTGTAGAGATTCTTTTCCTGTGTTCTTCACCTGTTGAACATTAATCGTAAAAAGTAACTAAGCTGGTTAAAAAAACAATGTGTTTCTACAGATATAATAAGCCTGTGACTGAGATGGCTCAAAAAAATTGAATTCTTAAGTATAGCAATTACAAGCACCTGCATTAGCATACACCTAAATGGACAACTCCAGGCTGCCTTTTGTCTAATATTACCGGCTTCTTCATTTTTCTACGTTCTAAATATATTTAAACATTGATATAAGAATATGAACCTCAAATTTATAAAATAACCTTTGTACCTGTATCCAACACCTCGAATCAATATAACCTAGTTCAGGCATACATCATATGAAGGCCCACGTAAACCCAACAAAACTCATCCGCTTTTAAAAGATCAATTTTGGTAACTTAAGCGGAAAGAGCTTCTATGAGTAGCTCATTTTGATCAGTATGCATTATTGAATGCCATAACCTTTTTAAGTCCATTTGGAAAATTCATGTGCTTGGGAGAGGACTCACCATTGCTTCAAGAGATTTTCGATTGGTTTCCCCTGCAATCGACGTAAAAGCAATTTCAACTTTCATTGATTGGTAATGGTGAAATTAAACAAATAAATAATATATGAAACTCCCTATCATCCAACAGGTAAGAGAAGTCAAGCTTAATTTACTTTTCGAAATTCATTAAATACTCGAAATCTAACTAATGGATGGAACTTTTGATGGTTAATAAGCCGAAAATTTTCCAGTACTTTAAGGTTCAATCATCCCAAAATTTGTATGAAGATAAAGAAACCCCCCAAAAAGAATCAACTTCTTCAGATTAGTTGTCGAAAAATTTTAGCTTATGAGGTGACCCTGGTCCCTGAAATCGATCTTCAACGATCAGCCATTGGTATGTATAATAGTATCCCATGAGACTAGGGAATCGTGTCACCATGAAAGAAGAGGATTACAACGATTAGCAGCCATTGATATATATATATATATATATACACCTCTGAGGCCAGGGAAGCCAGGCTTCTTGTTCTTGACAGTAGTGACATCAGATGAATTCCTTGATCTAGTTCCTGTAGCAAAACAACCATCGCACATATGCCAAAATCGATCACCCAACAATTCCCAGTTGAAAATGAAGCTAGAGAACAATTTAAAAAAAAAAACGATAATATGAACTTGAAAAGAAAGTGCATTGCATGCCTTCAGCAGCTATTAAACAAGCCTCCTTGGCGACAGCTTGAATTGCTCCAATCTACACATCACCAGCAAACGTCCCAATCTTATAATATATTGCATTCGTTTAAGGCGAATGATCGAATATATAAATGACAAGAGGGTATTAAGGTTAAGAAGATTACGTACACCAGCTGTTTTGACAAAGCTCTGAGCAATCCAGTTGAGGAGAGGGTGTCCAAGGTCGAAGAAGCATCCCTTGTCGAAGTTACGCAATTCATCCAGCAAAGACCTCGTCTCCGAGTTACCACCGGTCATTGTTTGCCTTTTTTGGTTTTTCTGATGCGATGCTGCTCGTGTTTGCTTGGAATGGAACGTTAAAAAGTTAAAAAGGTATTTCTTCAAATCAGAGAGATAAAATGGTAGTCGTGGATGTTATGGTATCCATCCAAGTTGATCAATCAGAAGATAAAAAGGAGAGGAGTTGAGAAAAAGGGGAAGCCAAGTGAAGAGTATTTATAGGACACGTGTTTGTGAAGCCTTGCCTAACTAGTGCATGGAACCACATTTTGGCGGACTTCGTGGCGATTCTCTGTTATCTCTATCGTATATTCTTGGCCATGCATATTAATGTGACTTTCAATCGGTAAATCTGGCCAACCCCAATGTTCCGTGTTCTTTGATTTACCATTAAATGGATACCAAGGAACCCATTCGCGTTTTAAATAACGACTTATGAACTCGAAGCTGAAGCAGAGGGCAATAGCCTCAAGCTGTAATTGAGCCAAAACGAGACTAAATAGTAAAAAAGTTCGAGTGGATCGAAATTTGTATGGAGTTGAACTCAATTTGAAATAATTCAAAAGTAAACTATTTAAGCAGTTCAATTAAGCTTGATTAAGATTGTTTATTTGATAAAAATAAATTTAATTCTCATACTAATCTTCAATCTCGATTATCTTGAATTTGAATTTGAATTAAAATGAATACTAACTAAAAATACAAAA
The DNA here is from genome assembly GCA_038382025.1 of Adansonia gregorii. Lineage (NCBI taxonomy): Eukaryota > Viridiplantae > Streptophyta > Magnoliopsida > Malvales > Malvaceae > Adansonia > Adansonia gregorii. The sequence goes on from JBBYHO010000002.1 coordinate 4,947,438, forward strand.
AATACAAAAAAAGCATAATTAATCTTAAACTTAGACAAATCAAGACACTCGAGTTTAATTCAATCGATAACTAAAGCTCACCTTGACAATAAATAGCCAAATTCAATTTTTTTTAAACAAGTACGAACAACTTGTGAGCATATATCTCATTTTCACCCAAAGTAGACAAACAGCAGGAAAGAAGGTATAAGAGCTTATAAAGGCCCAATCAATTAATCTTCCGAAAATAAAGTAGAAGAGAAGGAAAGAAAGAATGAAAGAAAAAGATGATAAAAAAACATACTACAAAAGAGAACTAAGTTACAGACTTGCAAAAGATACAGCATGAATCTGAAATAAATTTGGCGTTTAGCTGATTAATTTAATGAAAAAAATCCCTTGTCTGCGTAATAGCAAGTTCTTATTTACAAGGGGGTCTAATAAATGAGGTTTCAACTACAATTCAGAAAATTTGGCTTTCTAACCCATCATATCATCATCATCCTAAACCCTTCTCTCTCTCTCTCTCTCTCTCTCTCTCTCTCTCTCTCTCTCTCTATATATATATATATAACAACCACACCCAACACAAAACTGTAACAACAAAGGGACACTAATACTATGCAGGGCAAACATTATTGCCCATTCTATCAGTTGGTTCACAAATCTAAATAGAATAAGAAGTCTTTTTTTTTTAAAAAAAAAAGGACAAAAATTAGACAAAAAGGTAACGTTTTAGTTGTTGTTCGCGCGGCTCAAAGCATCAGACAGGCCTGAGTCGACAGGGCTGCATAGTTTACTACACTTTCTTCATGCCCTCAAGTCAGGTGAACTATTCATGATCTTTCCCTCCGACCAACAATTCATTTCAATTCAGACTTTCGTGCTCGTCCACTTTCTGACTTATTCTTTGGTACCCAAGACTGTAAAGTCAACAAGCACATCCTTGGAGTCAAATAAACAAACAAGACAACAAATTACCTTTGGCACAACGAATGATTCTGCAAAATTAACTTAAGATCCATTTACAGCCATTTCAGGTGAGGATTTTGGTGATATCAATGAACACGAATCCTCTCCACTTAATTGTCTATTGTCTGAGGGGCTATGCAAGTAGTCTGAACAGTTTCTAGGTGATTCCTTCTCTCTAAGGTTGACCTCTTCTGAACTACTGTTATCACGACATCTGGGACTACCTGATTCTTTCTCTATATGATTTTCCTCCGCTAAGCTTTTGTTCTTGGCTGATGATAAATGCATGGTGTTTGCGGTTTTCTTGCTAGGCAACACTGCCTGGCTTAGGGTTGAACATAAAGCCGCAAATACATTATCGCTTGATTTACAGCTTTTACCCAAACGCTGCTTCTTAGCTAGCTCAGGTTCCTTTTCCTTACAAGTTAACTTACGTTTCAAGCCAAGGGACTCCATGGGTCCTTCATCCTCCTCCAAGGTTTCGGTCCACTTCCTGGGAGGGGGTCTGTAATCTTCATCGTCCTCATCATCATCATAGTCAACAAGTCCACCAGATCTTGGACTACAAAATTAAAATGAATATATAGATCATGAACCCAAACACACTGTTAAACATTGCCAGCAATCGATCATCTAGGATGAGGTCACTAAAATACCTTAACGATGGGTAGCTCAAAGCAACTCCATTGGATAAAACAGGCTGAGATTGCACTTTCTGAGTATGAGATGCAGATGCTGTATCATCTTCATCGCTGCTTATACATCCATATTCAATCAGTACAGAGGAAATAGCTCAAAGAACAAGTGTCAGCTCATCTCTTGATGAAAGCATACCTGTCATTGAAATAGTCTTCCTCCTCTTTCCCCAAAGCACGCTCATCAATTCGTTTTCTTGGGTCCAGTGCATGAACATTCGTTTTGGGTCCACAATTTTCCGAGCACTGCAAACAAACAAGTCACGTCAACTAAGTTCTAGATCTAAAAGTCAGTTGCAAAATTGGTCAGGAACTAGAATACCTCCTCGTATTTAACTTTCAAAGAGTGAAGAGAAGCCAAATGCTCAAACTTCACCAACTGATTCCAAAACGAATCAACTATATATTTAACCAATAATTTCAAGTTTTCCTGCATGAAACAAAGTTATTAGCAGACAGAATCTTCCAGATATGTTTAAGTATCCCAATATAGAGCTGAAATAATATGCACCTTGCAGATATATTCAAAGAGTTCTAATACTGCAGAGTTCAGCACATTGTAACGATTTCCGTTAGCAACAAAAGCATCTACAACTGGTTTGAGAAGGTTGTTCTTAACAAAATGACTTATTACATGTTCATCCTGCAAGATAACAACTTAATTGTAACAGTATTTAAATTGTCAAATATATTTACCCGCCATAGAATTACTAACTGCAAGAAGTGGAGAGAATAAAAAGGAGCATACAATTATAAATATGGGAAAACTACTTCTAGAAATTGCAACTTGCAAGAACATGAAAATGAAAAAAAAAAAAAAAAATTCAAAAATCACAGGTACAGCAGGTCTAGTGAGTGGAAAAGAAAGTTAAAAAAAGAGAAAGAAAATATGTCCATCCTGCCAAACTATAATTTCATACCCTTCCTATTTGGGTAGCAATTGTGGAAACAAACGTTGCTCAATAATTAACAAATAAGCCATCTGCCATGATGACAGTAGAAACACAACTGGCAAGGAATCTGCCAATAATCAGCAAACCATATTATATGTTACTCCTGGTATACATTGTTGCTCAGGCTTAACTTAAGAATAAGTGTCAGGACATGATATGTATCCATTATATTTGGAGCGTCAAGGCTCCAAGCCTATGTCCACTTTGAGGTATCAAATAAGTGTCCAACATAGATACTTGAGAAATAAATAAAGTGTCAGAGCAACATAAATGTACCCTCCACATCTCAAAGACAAACACATACATATCTGGATCTTTAAACTGAGACTCTAATTGGGTAATTCCAATGTCCCAATATGAAAATAGCATCACTCAAAAGCAAAGTCAGACATCATTCACATAGCAAACATCTTCAGCTCGAATTCATTTATATCTTCAATGCCATATATGATTCTAGAGATGTTATCCAGGGTGAGCACGAACTATTCAACTCTGACAACATACGAACTTATTCTAAGCATAAACTGAATTCGCTTACATGACGAGAGAGAATAGTGCGAACAAAGCGAACTGCAGCAACCACCAGATATTTTTCCCTTCTCCGTGTAAGTAACAGAACTTTGTCTATAATGTTGTTAAGGAGAAAATTACACCTGCAAACAACTAAGAAAAGCCAATTAACATCTTCGATTAATAACCTGAAATTTTCAAGATGAACACACAAGAAGAATCCAAAAGATTACTTTATTCTATAAGGATGGTGCACAACACAGAAGCACAGCAATTCACATATGCTTAACAGACTTTCAGCCCTTGTTCTATTTTGACTTTCAACTGTTCCTGCATTGCCTGCCAATTTACTGATTGAGTGGCCAGCCTCATCAGAAGGACAGGATAATATTATGACATCAATTAGCTGGCCCAAATGCTTCTCATAAAAAATATCAATAATTGTTTCTTTCTGCAGCAAAAACAACGTGAGGTCAAGCACTTACATGAAAGAATTGGAACTAGTAAAAAGAAAAAAACATACAAACTAGTAATCCAACCAGCATAGAGAAAAGAAATTAAATCTTACATGAAAGTTTATGTGACAAAATTTTCCAACAATCAGCAAATACATACAATAAAACACAAACCAACATCCAAAACTTTTACACCTGCATAAAAAAACTCAAAAATGTTGTGGACTCCAAATTTAAAGATAACACAAATATAAGGAACAAAAATCAAATGATAATTCTTCTGCAATGATCTTTCAGAAAGTTATATAGTAACAACCTCTCACTGATCTACATTAAACAAAAGATAAAAAAAAAAAGCCTTCTGAAGTTTGATTGAACCACTTCGACATAAAAGGAAGAAAGTGAATTTTTATCAATATTCAGCTTATTCAATGACCATAACTCTTCATGCAGAGTCAAACTCAGCTTATCTGCAAGATTCACATCTTGCAACTATGCTGGAATCTAAATTGATACAATTCTGTGCTTCTCGAAGAATGGCACCACATTCCCTTGCAGTAAAGCAGCTTAGGACAAATGAAGGTTGGAAAAGAGGTTAAGCTAACCAAAAATCATGTGAGTGCAAACTATGAAGAATATAAGAAAAATTTTCATGTAACTTGCCCCAACTTTTTGGAAGTTCAGTAGCATGAGACAATACAATTTCCCATCTACCAAAATATAACACTTGCAAACAGAAATAAAGTATCAAGGTTGGTACCTGAGCTCCTGACAATGAGAATGAATCCAGTAAACTACGAAGAATTTCAAGAAACTGGCAGTGCATATCCTCTCCAAAATCTGTTATCATCCCTTTAACCTGTAAGTAAACAACCATATTAGTTCTTCTAATTCTCCATATGTACAGACATTTAAGTACCACAGTGAAGGAGATCTGTTAAGTTCATCTAATTCCTGTGTTTCCACAGAATGATTATACAATATTACCAACAAACTCAGATGAAATATGTACCAGAAGCCCTAAAAGTTGAATTCCTTCTTGGTGAACAACATAAGAGCGCAGAAGGTTGGGATCCTGATTCAAAAACAGTATGAGGATGTCTGTCCTGCATCCATGATAGAAACCTATTATTAGGACTTGATAATTAGGAAGCTAAAGTTTAAAAGCAAATCCAAAGGAAAGAAATTTTAAGGAGAGATATTAAAAAAAGGCCACCATTACCCTGTTAGTACAAGTTTTTTATCTTGACTCTTCAGAGCATCAGTGATAATATCAAAGATACCTTCATTCATAAGATCCCTAAAATGATTGAAAAGAAAATGGACACATTAGCCATAAGATATAAAAACTCAAATGTTTAAAAGACAATTTAGGAAAGTGGTGCTTTCAGAACCAAGATAACAATGTTAACAGCAGATGTCTATCTTGTAGGAAAGTATACCTAAATATTGGAAGCTGCTGCACCATCTGCAGGCTCTTACTTAAACTACAAAATTCGTGCAGGAAATATACCTAGTGAAATAAATAAACAAATATATAAGCTGACAGGATTAGTGCAGACACAAATCAAATGGAATAAATATTCCTTAAGGACAAGGGACATGATGCTGATATTCAGAATGAATATGAACATGGGAGAGGAATGAATATATTTTCTTGGGCCTAAACATTCATACATGTGACTTCACCTGAATCAGGACCTCTCATGACCTAATAAAAATCTAAGTCATCTGACATCCAAGACGGATAGAAGATAACACAAAAATTGATTATCATAGATAATTACAAACAAAGGAGGGCTAAGCAAACCGAAAGTCTGGGCTAAACATTTATATATTGGGCCTAATCTACTTCAAGGCCTTCATTACCTAATAAAAATATATCATCGAATTGGACAGAAGAAGATTAAAAAAAAAAAATCAACATCATGTTAGACAAGTTTTAAGCAAAGGAAGCCTAAGCAAACTGAAAGTCAACAAAGTTTGATCTATCTAGAAAGATCTGCTGCTCATAATAGTTAGCTTCACAGCAAGGACGCAGCATTCATAACAAAATGAAAATTAAGACAATAAAATCCCACTTCAATGTTAATGATTACCAAATTTTTCTTTGATTCAGCAGAAGTGGTTGGTGATCTCAACCTTGCAAACAATTCCTGAAAAAAGGTGCCATCATCCTTCAATAAAGAAATAACCTACAAAAGAATGCCACAGTTAGTGCAAAAGAACAAAAAGCCTAATATAATTAACAACAAACACTTAAATCTTACAATAGCATTATTTGAATGAATTGTAGAATTCAGACTGGCAAGTGTGGCCTCATCCAATACCTTTGCCAAAACAACATCCTGAAAGAAGCAATCAAAAGCAAGAATTAAACAACAAGAGATACAAGTAGGATACATAACCTAGCACTTAAGGCGCATACCTTAAGATAACCAACTCGGTGTGTCTGGTGTATCTTTGACAGGACCATCGGATTTTTAATTGGAATGACCTGTAAAAACAAATAATATGGTTTGAACTCTTTTGTATAGGTAAAGCTCCTTGATTTTCTTTCCCCTGATATAAACTCATTCCAGTCCCCAGTCTATATCACCCATTTAAGAATACATTACCTCCTTAAAAAAAACATGTTCCTTTAGAAGATTCCGATAGTGTTGCACCTGAGGAACATCAGGATCATCTGTAAACCAAAGAAGAAGAAACTGTCTTACCAAAAGATAATATAAACAATTACAATAAATACTCTATTCTGAGGCATGCAGATGGGAATATCAAATAGGGAACAAGTAGAAAATCCAGAATTGAACAGAATAGAGTGCATCAGATGCTAAATGACAATCCAACATGAAGCTCAGAAAAATAACTTAAGGTAATAAACAGAATATAAAACAAGCATCAAACAACTTCAACCTGACGAATAATGAGAGAGAATTGTTTCACCTAAAGATTTATGAAAAGAATTGCTTCTCAGACTATCAATTACTTGCAAAAACCGACATGTTTTCCTCAATAATGACATAAAATTACACTGTCATAACTACTTGCAATTCAAGCTAAGAATATCTTTGCAATTCTCTGCAACTTTTACAGTATAAATTCATTATGCAAAAGCTAACACTCTAGTTCAAGATTATTAGGCCACAGCTTAGAAGGTGAACTACAGGAATAGCAACACAAATGACCATAGATCTACTTAACCACCAGAAAAGAAACAGCTAAGTAACATGAAAAAGAGGAACTTTCATGAAGTCCCAAGGCATATCAAAGGTTATTAGCATAAAAAAAGATCATGCATCATTCTACAACTAGATCAGTTCTATAAGTAAATTTGCAAATTAAACCTCAATTCAATCCAGCAATAGTCACAAATAATAAATCTGTGAACAAACATTGATAGTACTTACATTCAAGAGAACCAATAATATCCATGATTAATTCATCTCCAAATATTTTCTCAAAAACTTGAGGACTATTGAGCAAAACTGTAAAACAAATAACACAAATTAAAAATCCATGAATCACCCGTAAAATACAAGCATCTCCTAACTAAGAAATAAGAGGATTGAAGTGAGAAAGACTACTAACTTATCCCCTTGACTATTTTAAATATCATATGGAGACCATCTACATTTTCCAAGTCTTCGCAGATTCTGAATAGCTCCATCAGCTTCTCGATGAAAGTTTGCTGCGTTAAGATCACAACTCAGTTCAGCAAGGCTGAAATATTTAGAAACTAAGATGGATGGAAAATTAAGACAAAGATATTAAAGTTGAATGAAAAAAGAGGAAAGCAAAAGATATGACATCACCCAAAAACATTTAAAAAAATATCATATTTAATTGTTGACAAAGATATGTAATCTCTCTCCATAATAGATAGAAGATCAATGAGATTACAAGAATCTCAGAAAGTTGAGAAACTAGAGGAAAAACAGATTATGCAATTCATGACAACGGCACAACTGATAACTTGATATGACAAAAATATCAACCTTAATAATAGATAAATGAGCAGCAGTTAATTATAGAATATTATTCTAGTACTACACAAGATCTATCTATAGTAAAATAAACAAAAAAAATTTGAGCACTTGAGCAAAGTTTAAAAGATGCATACATCATTTAATATAAGTTCTGTCAGCCGCATCTGATCAGCAAAGCCACTCTCAGTCACAGTCTGCAGGACAAAATTCATCAACTTAATGAACAATCTTATAAACAGGCATGCCTGAGCAGACTGAATTTGAAGAAGCTTTCCAAGCAAAATAAGCAGGGCACACAGAAAATATAGGGACTCCAAAAAACATTATCCAAAAGTAAAGAAAATAGTCAACTTACTCTACATGACAAATAATTATAAGATAAGCTTAAATACGGATGCTCATGACACGTGAGAGGCATTAAAAAAAACCATTAACTTCATAAAAACAAAAAAGGAAGAAAGGAGGAAGAAAAGCACTATGAATAAACATATCCAACGTTTTTGAAAAGGAAAAAAGCCCAAATATTACAGCAAGCAACCAAATAAACCTAAACAGAATGCAATCAAGAGAACCGAATCATTGACTAGAACCTTGAGGATTATGGGGAGAGTAGAAAGATCCACAGCTGGCAATTCCCTCAACTCAATATTCATTTTGTGAAATGTCTCATCTGTATTAATCATATATGCGAAAGTCATTATACATGATGGTATTTCAATATTTTATGATGATAAATTTGAAACAAAATCTAATATAAATACATTGCACGCATGTCTGAAAAAAATAATCTTCTGTGCATCAAAGGCAGAAGATGATGTCTGCTCAACCAATGAAGCCCATATAATTAAGATCTTCCTACCCCTAAGGCAGAAGACATACATTATTTGATTAAACAAAAGAATTGGTTTAGTCTTTGTTTGAACACAAGAGTCACCAAGAGAATTAAACAATTTACAAGGATCCCTGTATGATTAAATTGGTGGGTAAGAATTAATAACTTCAAAACGATTTTAATGAAAAAAACTTAACTGTTAAGAGAACTGAACTGCATATTTCTTTGCACATTACAGATATGGTCCCTGCAATAAAGAAAAAGGTTAAATGGAGGAGGGTAGAAAGGTTGATGTCATAAACTTCCAACAGGTAAAACAGTAAGAAAAGAGCATATAAAGTTTGAGATAAACATTAAAGAAGGAACAAACAAAAAAAAAAGGAAACAATTTATAAAAATTACTCACCATACATAAGAGCATCCAGTGTTCTCCTGAAAACTAAGTGCTAATTCTGTAGAATATTCTGAGTCTCTCCAGGATATGATTGTATCTGAAGATAAATGCAAATATCATTTAATCTCAAACTGATATTTTCACAAACAACAAACATCTCAGTTGAAAACATCACATCTGCTATTAACAAAGGCCGAATAATACCTTCTTGCTTTCTGTAAATGTCATCAGGGCTGATACGGTGCAAAAGCAATGTCTCATTGTCTTCTTCATCAAAAACAAACAAAGCCAGCTCTTCTGATCTCTGAATTATAACATATGCACTCATTTAAAATGAAACATTATCATCGACATAATTTATATTCAAAAACTAAATCCAGCATATCCAGACTGGAAACAGACAAATATAGAATCAGATTAAAAAAATTTGAACAGACCTCCAAATAATCAACAGTGACATGCCCAGTTCCTTGATCATCCCATTTACCATCATCGTTCAAACGATAGACCTTTACTCGCTGATTTATATGTAAATAAATTGACC
>JBBYHO010000002.1:4958836-4971517 GCA_038382025.1 Adansonia gregorii
TTTTTTATTTAAATTTAATTATATATATTAATATAAAAATAATTTTTAAAGGCTTCCAAGTCGGGCTTGGACAAGAGGAAAGAATTTTCTCCAACTCGACCCATTTATATTTTTATTCTAAATGTATGAAAATAAAAAAAAATGAATATATCAAATTCTAATAACGTAAATTGAATCAATAATTAATTATGAGCAATTTTGTGCATAAGTAATCTAATAAACCCTTTTCTTGGACAGTCATATTTAAAATCAATTTTATGGGAATAACTTATCCGTTGGCCTACCAAGAGTGCGTTTAGATGAGAGAGTTCATTTTTTGAGAAACTTTCAAAATTTTAAATGAAATTTTTTATTTAATAAATAAAATTAAAATTTTTAGAATTTGAAAGAAAAATTTAGATGGTTTAAACTTCTTTTTCAACGGTAAAATTTATGAATTTTTTTAAATTTTTTACAAAGATATTAGTATTTATTAATTTTTAACGCAATTATTATTTTTTTAAATTTTTTATATTATTAGGAATATCTATACATTTTTACAAATCTAATGACCTTTATATTGCATATTTTTCTCATTTTATTTGTAATTACTTTTTATTGCATCAAATTCCAACATTAAAATTTTTTTTCATAAATATTTATGCAAACAATACTATTACAAATACTGATATTTTAAATTGATAAATTTTAAAATTCTAATATTTCAAAATTTTCCAAAATTTTAAAGTTTTTTCATTCAAAAACACCCAAAAATTTTTGTGATTTTCTTCTGCATAATTGGAGGCTACCAGCTGTTAGACGTATTCTAATAGAACATTACGCTTTTATCTTAAGGAGCTTGATGGGGTTCAAGACTATTACGTAGAGGCCATTTTTTTAAATTTTTTAATTTTGTATATTTTAGTTAGGTCTATATTATTTTTATATCATAATTATATTTAAAGTATTATATATTTATATAAAGTGTGATATGTTAACTTATTTTATGTAGATTTTGACACATTCAATAATCAGTATAGTGTTCATTTTTATATTATGTTATATTTTAATTTTTAACATATTAAATTTTTATAATTAACATAAAATTATTTTATTAAAATTAAGGTTATCTAATACTAAATGTAATATGTAGTATATTTATACTTTTGAAAGTTAAGATTTCTAAATGTGCTTGTGTTATATAATTATAAATAATGAATTTTCACATATTTGAATTTATAATTAACAAAGTTATTATATTAATATTAGGGACACTTAATTCTGAATTACAATATTTTTTTCTTTTAAAATCGGATTAAGTATTTTCGATCACTTAATTGGAGTGAATATATCATTTTATAAAACAATCCCCAGTGTAACGGGGATACCTAGTATATATGTATACATATTTGTTCACATATATATTTACAAACTTAATATGTTGTTGTATTTTTATATTCATTGGGAGAAAACTAATTATCCTATCAGAACTTTACTTATAACTCTAACTTAGCGTTATAAGTTCATGATGCACTGATTTCTTTTTCATTAAAATAAAATGGCTGACAGTCGGATCGAGACCAAAAGCTGAAGGAGTCATATTTTACGACGCAAATGGAAGAAAGCACAAGGCATTCTTGAAAAATGAGTCAAAGAGTGAGATCATTTTAGCGGCAGGTGCAATTGGGAGTCCACAATTACTATTGCTGAGTGGCATTGGTCCTGTCGCTCGGCTCCAGGCACTGGGCATCGAGGTGGTGCTGAACCAACCCATGGTTGGCCTGGAGATGGCTGATAATCCATTAAACGGTCTTATAATTCCTTCTCCACAACCCCTTCAGCTTTCACTATGTACAACTGTGGCCATCACCAAATTTGGTACCTACATAGAAGCAATCAATGGGTTTGATTTTTCTGCCCTTTCTGTCTCGGGGGCTCAAAGTGTACCTAATGACTTCATCACAATTTTAAACCAGGTTTTTATCCATTGCTATATTCTCCCTCACACTGGCATTTTATTTCTTTTCTTATATGGTTTTTTTATGCATATTATTTGATTATGGTTGAAATTATATTTAATTTTTCATATAATTTCTCGAAAGAAAAGTTTGAGTTGGACTGTATGTCCAGGCAAGAAAAAGCTCTACGCCATTCCAAGAAGTAGTGGCTAATTCAACAACAAATCTAGGGTTTATCATAGAGAAGGTTAATGCTCCAATTTCAAAGGGTTATCTTGAGCTTCAAAACACAAATGCCAATGACAACCCTAAAGTAAGATTTGACTACTTTCAGGCAGCAGACGACTTAAGGAAATGTGTCCAAGGCATGCAAACTCTTATCAACGTTGTAAATTCCAAATCATTCTCAAGATTTCGTTTCAGAAACACTACAATACAAGATCTTTTAAAGATGATGGTGAACATGCCAGTGAACCTGAGACCAAAACACCCCAATTGCACAACTTCCTTGGAACAGTATTGCATAGACACTGTGATGACGATTTGGCATTACCATGGAGGCTGCCAAGTTGGGAAGGTTGTTAATCAGGATTACAAGGTCCTTGGTGTGGATCGCCTTAGGGTTATAGATGCTTCTACCTTTAGTTTCTCCCCTGGGACTAATCCTCAGGCTACACTTATGATGCTTGGAAGGTAATCTATATTCCCAAGTCTTTTTCAGTAAATGTATCTTTTCTTACATTGAAATTTGACAGTGATAAGATTGTTTTTCTATCGATTTCTTGTTCAGATATATGGGACGAAGGATTCTGCAAAGTAGAAGAAGATGATCCAATCTTGTTTCATACAAGTTTGCACGAGAATTTAAATTTAGGGAAAAAGAAATGGAAGAAAGTAAAATGTGTCAAGGAAACATATATAAACTGAAGTTTACATGCTATTCTTTTTTTGTTGTTTGCTTAATGGAGAGAGCATGAACACCAAAGTTCAAGTTTTAGTTCTCTTTAAGAATAACTAAGATATATAATCATAATAATAGGATCCTTAAAGGATTTCTAGTTTCTCTAATTAATATTTCATATTTTTAGGCATTGATAACAACATAAATTTTCACATAAAGGCTCGCATCAATTAAACTATCATCAACTTACACTAGGCCAAATAAGTCTTTTTACAGCAATTAGAAAATGCTACTAAAACTATGAAAAATGCTTCAATAAAGTAAAGATAGCATTTTTATGTGCATTTTGTACGTGGTCACAACCTAAACCTTTTAACAACACTTTCTATGCATATAATAGCATTTCCTAGAATGTTTTAATTTTTACTCTATAACGATAGTTTTTCATCTTATAAATGCATTTTACATAGTGCAACTAAAAGACTTAATTCATAGCACTTAAAAAGCGCTATTCTAGACAGCTGTTAAAGCATATTTCTTAAAACTTTTACAATTAGTTTTGAATTACTATCATAAGATTATCATAGTAACATCATTTTTAAGTATTGTCATATGATGACTATACTAGCATGTAATGAGCCATTGACCGTATTTTATTTTTAATAAAAAACACTAAAAATGGTATTTTAACGATATTCATATATCGAGAGTAATCAATTTTCTTTATTATTAAAATAACTCTATTACAATGTCTACTAGACAACAAGATCTAAAGAATATAAGAAGAAAAAGAAAAACTCTACCTCTAGACAAGAACTTTTACATGAAAAGATCCATAAGCATATACAAATTTCTAACTATCAAATTTCTCATGTTCATGAATTACAAGTCATTTGAAATAGTTGATAGACATAAAATTAAAAGGATACAGATACTCAAACGTTCAGCATCCAAAAATACATATACTGCAATAATTGTCTAGAACATATCAAATGAGAATTATTTTATTTATTCGATAAATATAAAAATACCTATTCAAATATTTAACTGAGTAAGTGAACTTGTATATGTCTGGAGTGCTTGCTTATAGAAGTTGAAAGAACTTATACTTGCCTAAAGTTCTTGCCTGCCAAAAATTGAAAGAAGGCATGTCTTTTGAAGGTATGAAAACAACAAAACTAACCTAGAAAAGCTGTTAACTTGAAGCAATAAATGAAAACAAAATAAAGGAACAATAGCTCAATGAATCAACATGATAGTTTGAAAACTTTTGGGCTAGGGAAAGCACAAAAGTTGATTAAACATACTAGTGTCATACATAAAGTCGTATCCGATGCTCACATTTGAGTCTTAGTAACATATGATAGAACAAACATATGAACCGGATCAGTGAACTCATGTAGAACTAAGAGATTTTTAAAGCTAATAATGATTCCATATGTTGTGGATTAAAGTCATCCTACATACTAAAAATACTCACACACATAAACAATGACTTCAAAAAGAAAAGAAAAAAAAGTGAATCTTCCAAAGTATGGAAACTCCAAAAATGGAGTTTCCATCCTTTGGAACTCTTTATCTATATCAAAATCGTAAGTTTGCATGAACAAGAGAGTAAAAACTGTAAGATACATCTTCAAAAGCAAACATTATTTAAGTCAATTCCTTATGGAATTTAACCTTAATTAAACCAAAATTAAATAACTAGAGAACACAGAAGCTAAAATTCCAAACTAAAACAGAGCAATGGAAAGAAAAACCTATATTTATCTTAATGTTAATTAGAGGTACAAGGTTCAAAAATAGCACATGCCAATGAGAAGTAAGACACTATCTTCTAAAATGAGTAATCAATCAAAAAATAAAAAACTAGCCTTTAATAAGTTCGATAAACTTCAAATATTTAATTTTGTTAATACAAGTTAAAAAGTTAAATCCAATCATTTTTAATGCATTTCCAAAAAAAAGAAGAATAACTTGGTCAAACTTAATCATGTGGTTGTTCTCAAAGAAATTAACCATATGATTGGCGTTCAGCCAGCATCTATTTCACATAAAATAATAGGTTGGAATAGCATTAACGTTAGCTCTTATGTACCTTTTAAAAGTTGAAACTCAATAGGCTATTTGAATCTTAATATTTGTAACAACTTCGATTATTTTTAGTTGCTGCTTGCTCTATACCAAAAAAATTAATATATTGGAACTTAGATTTATCAATGAGCCAAATAGTCTATCAACTTACAGATCAGATGCAAGTTAATTGAAACTTTGGGTATGAATTTTCAAACACGGTTTCGATCCCTTAATATGTTAAATAATTAGTTTTTATTTAATTTTAATTGAAAATATATGTTAAATACAAAAATATTTTAATAACTTAATAATAAATTTAAATAAAATGAGTCTAAACATTTATAATGGTAGTTCAAATTGGGCTTGGGGCAAACAATTTCACGATTTGGAGTGTTAATAGACATTGATTTAACTTATGGATATCTCTATTAAAGGCTAGATTGATGCAAATAAAAGAGTGAAAACTTAGCTGATAATTTTATCATATTTTAAGGGAATTACTTTATCATTACATCAAACTTATATCATCATGACGTTTATTGTTTTAAGTTAATACTAGTTTTTTTTAATGTCACATGCGCTAACATGATTTTACGCATTCAATTTTTAATTTATTTTGTATATGTAAGACAAAACTAATAAAATATATATGAAATAAAATTTGCATTAAATGTAAAATTTATTATGTGAAAATTATATCGAATGATTATAATTAACGCAAAATTAATTATGAAGATAAAAAATTTAATGTAAATTTTAACTCCTTCATATTTATACTAGTACTCGTATCACCTCTGTCACACTTGAATTCTCATTATTTTATAAAATTTTAACCATATCCTAATATATTTTACAAATAAATAAAATTAATAAACTATTCATTAATGAAATTTTTATTAAAAATATAAAGTTTATTTGTTCAAATTAAATTATATCAAATTAAAGTTTAATATTTTTAATGGTAATATAAAATTAAAAGTGTGAACATAAAAAATTTTAATAAGTTTAACTCTTTTTCATTTATCATATAAATTTGTATTCTTTAGAAGATTAATAAAAAAAAATAAAATTTTAAAATAAAGCAATTCAACTTAAGCCTTAAATTTTTTATTTATTATAAAAATTTATTTTTAAAAAATATTTTAATTAAATTAAAACTCTTATAAATTGGATAAGCCGTATTGAAATTATAAAAAAATTTACAATGACAATTTAAAATTTTAGTGAACAAAAGTGACATAAAAAATAGGTTTTAGGCACAAAAAATGGTGATGAAAAAGTATTCATCACTAATTAGTGACGAAATTGTCAACAAAAACAATTATCGAATGTTCATCGCCAAATTCTTTGCAAAATAGAGAAGGTGCTTTTGCGACAAGTGATTTGTCACAAAAATCGCCGCTAATATTAGCACAAAATGGCACCAAATTTGTGACAAATGATTCGTTGCCCAATTTGCCGCTAATTTTGCAGTGGACAGGTTTCGTCACTAAATATCATGGCTAAGTGTCGAATATAATGGCACCAAATTTTACGATGAAGAACTCATTGCTGACTTTCATCAGTAATTTAGCAATGAATAATGTTCATAGCAAAATTCGTTGTTAAATTATCAATGTAAAAATTCATCGCTAATGTTGTCCCTAATTTGTGACAAACAACATTTGTCGCTAATTTTGCGACAAAATTAGCGATACTCTTTTTCATGATATTTGGTTGCAAAATATTTTTGCTAATTTTGTGGCAACTTTATGATTGATTTGTATTTATTGCTAAATGTCGTCGCAAAAATTTTAGCTATAGTTTTCCATCGCTAATATTGTCGCAATTTTACTATGGTTAAGCATTTGTTGCTAAATTTCATCGCTAATGTCTATCGACATTTTTTGTTGCTAATTCCATCACTATTATTGTCACAGTATATTATGGATGAGTATTCTTCACTAAAGTTCGTCGTTAAAATCGACCAACAGTGTTTTTTGTTGCTGATTTTGCTAATATTGTCGGAAATTTATTATTAATGGACATATATTGCTAAAGTCATCGCTGGAGTCTAGTACTTTTTTTGTTGCTGATTTCGTGGCAGACTCAGAGATATACTTATTACTCACCTTTCCCTTTTTCTTCACTTCTCTTTCCGTGCTTTTCTCTCTTCTCCTCATTTGGTGTCATATGATAGTCATGGACTTAATTTATTTTGTTAATTTCTTCCATCGATTGCCATAAGCTCCATCAATCTCATGTAATTTTTTTATTGTTTAGGTACCTACCTACTTAAATGCTTTTGCAAGAATAAATGTTTATACAGTTTTAAAAGCTTAAATCCTGATGTTTTTTAATTTAATGGTTCAAAAAAATTAAATGTTACAAAACTTTGTCAAAATATGCAAGTCATTTGGCAAGATAGTGTTGATCCTGACAACATGACATACGAGGTTATAGCAAAGATTTCCTAAGTCTTTTTTCCTTGATTAATTGCTGCATTTTTTTTCTTTGATTTTTTCGGTAGCCTTTCAATTAAAATTTACTTTTAATTTGGTGCAACTCTGAATTTGAGAAAAGGAGCAAAGCATCATGAAGTTATTAGCCCAATGTTTGTTGAAATGCATTTAAAGATTGAAACCCTGTGTTCAAGATATATGAAGAAGTTGTCTATTAGCAAGGTTGTTTTATTTCATCTTTCCATTTTATTTTTTAAACATTTTGTGGTTAAGCTAGGCTAGGGATTTAACTTATAAGATATGAGATTGTTTTGCTGTAAGTGTCATGTTAATAATACCTTTAATTCAGATAGACTATAATACTAGGTGATTACTTTTGGAAGAATTAGGTCTTCAGGTCTGGAGATGAAAGGTTGTAGATTTGATTGTTATGCCATTGAGATAGCTAAAATTGTTGCTCAGTTTTAAAAAGGTAAAACACTATAGCCGAATCCTTGTCTCTTTTATAGTAATGCAAAAGCAAACATCCTTTGCAAGGAGATTTCATTAGGTTTAATGAGCACAACAAGTTAATATTGATTAAACTTTTATTCAGTCATTTTCGTACACTTCTAGAAAATATGGGTCGTGTATTCATTATTTTTTTCCTTTATTTTTGATTAATCATTCTTGATTATATTCCACTTTAGGAGTTACTGGAATTAGGGGAGACTATTAGAACTCAAAGTCAAGGTCTCTCCCAGGAACTTATTTCTTTGCTCCCAGTTTCAAAACATAGGTGCAGCTTATTCTCAAAGATGAAATCAACGAATGAGAGGTACTTGATGACCTTCTCGCTTTATCTTTGTTAAACTTGATTTGCTTTTATCCGCTGCTGTTTATGTTTTCAATAAGTAGTAAATTGAAATACACAAACCTATTTGATTTTTATGGTGTTCTTAACGTATGTACTAGATGACTTCCTCGCTTTATCTTTGTTAAATTTGATTTGCTTTTATCCGCTGCTGTTTATATTTTCAATAATTAGTAAATTGAAATACACAAACCTATTTGATTTTTATGTTGTTCTTAACGTATAACTTTACTGGCTTGCATGGTCTTGTTTACATTTGTTATAAATGTCTTTGGTTTCCACTTTCCTTGAACCAACTCACTCCACCTTTTCTTGTATATTCTTGTTGATTCTTGTAAAAGGGCTTCAAATTGAACCTATTGATTTATTAGCAGTTATTCTTAAATAGAGCATTGAGAAGCTTGAACATGGTTCAATGATTACAATAAACGATTTATTTGCTTGAGATAATGCTTTTGAAGCTTCTTGTGAGGCTATTTGCTTTCAAAGCAAAAAACCAAATCAATCTAGACTCTTTAGTTGAAAGAGAAGCAAAAAGTTAGACACTAACTAGATTTTATTCTATTAACAAGCAAGGCCAACTAGGGTACTAGTAAGACATTGTTATCAGCAGACTTCAGTAGGGGAAACCTAACTCGTAATCCACTGGCCATTGGGATTGTTGGTCATGATCAAAACCTTTCCACTTCTATATTCTTAATGGAAAGGTCCATTTATTTAATGGGATTGAAGTAAATCTGAAATGTATTAGATATATTGAAATTAATGGTAGGCACATAGATGCATTTAGATGGATAAAAATGGTAGTCGAGTGGATACCTCGATGCAATAATGATAATATATTAAAGCCTTCTTATGATTACCATGTAAAAGATTCTAGTGAGTCAGTGAAAAAGAAAGATGCTAATTTGGATACAAGACTGTTACTTTTCTTCGTTTATGTCCATTCAACTTAAACATGTGTACATGCTCTTTCTTAGAATTAGTTCTAAAAGTCTGCCTTTTTGCGCTGTGGTACACCGGATCTAATACTATTTTGCCTCTTGGCTTTTGAGCTGGTGGCTCACTGATAGTGATAGGAATGTCAACCATGTGCACAATTTGATCTTTAATTTTCAAATCAATGCTAGGATTTCTGGATGATGCCATGGTTTTAGTTGTATGAATCACATCCATGCCTTGCACATCCTACATATACATGAGATTTGCAGCTTATTTTATAAAGGATTTCTCTCTTTTCTTTCTCTCTCCATTGCTTTCTCTCTCTAGGGTAAGTATTTGTGCTGGTGAACTCATTATTATCATTTTTTTGATGAGGTGTGTAATTTGCTAGATGGAATATAAAAGAGGTGAGAGACAGATTACCCTACCTTGCAAATATGTCTACCATGCAGAGTGTGGCACCAAATGGCTAAGCATCAACAAGGTAAGCCATTGATTTTTTTTCTTCCTTTTTCTTGATTAAATTTGTAGCATATAATTTCCGGTAAAGAGGGAAAAAAAGAAAACCTTAAAAAAAAATATCTTTATTTATTTAGGCAGCATTTTAGAAGCTACTAACTGCAGTTTTATTTCTCCAAGCTTGCCACATATGTTACATTGAAATGTTTGGCGATGCATCACATTTTCCAAAGAAGTTTTATGAAGCTCCAAATGCTACTAAGTTAACTTTTCATGGTCGAAAACCAAAAGTCTACTTAAACTACAACTCTCTTTTAGTCCTTGAATGTCAGTTTTAGTTGTCTTGCTATGTGGATTGATGTGTTTACGGCTGATGCCTCCTTTGGATTTTTAGTCTTTAGCTAAACCAATTGTTTAAGGCAAAACAGTTGGATCAACTATATCTAAGATTGCTTGAATGTGTGATGGTTGCTCTAGTCGAATAGAAACAGATGATATCATGATTTTGCTTATGGTTAACTATATCATGATTTTAAAATTGAAAAATAAAAGAAATAATTTTTATTATATGTTCACAAATTAATATAAATTTGTTGCAAAATACGTCTCTAAACAACGTTTGTTGCAAAATTTGTTGCTAAAGACATCATAAATATATTCATCAATTATTAAAAATTCGTGGCTAATTTGTCCTTGAACAACGACCATCACAAAATTCATTGCTAAATTTTCATCGCAAAATTAATCACTAATATCATTTTTAATTAGCCAAATATTTTTTCATTGCTAAATAGCAATAATTTTTGCGATAAACAAATTCGTCACTTATTTGCGACGAATTCTAATTATCGATGAAATTTGCATGAAAATATTTTGTTGCTAATTTGTGATGAACTTTTTTCACAAAAATGGTTCTGCGCAAATTAGCAACGAAAATTAAGTTTTTTATCACTAAATTTTGCGACGCCGATTTGGCCAGACAAAATTTTTTCATCATAAGTTTTGTCGCAAATCATTTTAGCCATAATTCTATCAACATTTTTGTGGCAAAATCCGTGGGTAAAGTCCCTTTTTTTTTGTAGTGTGACTATTTTTGTCAAATATTCCACATTCATACTTTGACATATATTATGGATAAAATTAAAAACCTTAACCACATGCTAAAGTATTGGAAAAACTCTTTAATGATTTCATTGTTTGTAAGTAAATTTTTACACTTTTATTGTATTCAAACAAATCATTATGTTTTGATTGGTACCCAAATAAATCTCTATTCAAATGAAATTGATATTTATTTTATTTAAGTATAAACTGCATGTTTAACTTTATGTTTATAAATAAAACTAAAAAAAATAATCATCAAAAGATATAAACCAATCACCATCGTCCAATTTACCCTTATAATGCCAAGAGCCAAATAAGGTCATTCAATGAATCATACAATTGAGGCAAACTAAACCAATGAGCATCATGTAATTACCCTAATAATGTCCAAAACCTAAAAGGCAAACAAAATTGAAAGTATTCTGATGTGGCATGCACCAAAAGAAATTTAAAAGATTAGGGATATCATGATAGAGCATATCCGTTGTTCCTTTGTTCTTTTCCCTTGGGCATCCTCAAAACGATTATACTGTAGCTTTCTTGAAAATTAAAAGTGGAGCCAATCACAAACAAATGATGCCTTGCATTTTGCTGAGGAAGCGATGAGGCTGAAAAGTTAATGAGGAGAGGGTTAAAAAGAAAATATAGGGTTTGGTTATTTAGGTTTTTTAGAAGGGAAACAAACTTTGTTGAGTTTTTCTAGGAGCAAACAACTGATGCAATAAGAATGTTCAAAGAAAGGGAAACTCCAAAATACTTGCAGCCATTAGATGATAGTTATAACTGCTAGTTACTATTAGTGGTAGTTAATTGACTAGTAATTACTAATTATTGTTAGTGCCAGTTAGATAGTTAGCTGGTAGTTAGATTGTTAGCAATAATCCTTGCTATATAAAACCCTGAATTAATCCATCAAATGAATCTTATGCAATAAATCAATATTCTTATTCTTTCTTCATCTTTCTTGTTTTTCTTTCTTTGTTCTTGCAATTTTGGTAAGTATTTAAAGGCTATTCCTTGGTTTAGCTAACCTATGCTTATTAGACTTCATTCGTATTACATGACTGGCACTTAACACACATCATTCTTAGTATCAAAGCCTTGCTTCTGGTGTCATGGCTGAGAACACCTAATCTTATGATCTTCGAAAGTTAGAGCAATCACTCAAAAAAACTTTCAAAGAGTTTATAGTCAAAATCTAAAGCCAAAAAACTATTTAAGAAAAGATTATTTCTTCTATTAAAAGTGACATCATAACCTTAAATGTTCAACAAAACCATATAATGAACCAGTTGTAGATCAAGATTCATCATAAGTGAATCGAGGTCAATAATTTTTGACTTGACAGTCTAAGATCGACTTCCCTCATTTCAATGGTAAGGATCATTAAGGTTAGCTCTACATATACCAAAAATTTTTTGAGGTGGCTCACACCTTTGAGAATGCCAAAGTGAGATTGGCAGTGATTAACTTGAAGGGAAATTCCCTCCAATGGCATCAGACTAAGCCTAAAAAAAAGTGTGCACTGTGACATGCGTAATGTATATGGAGGCTTTAAAGGCTCGATTTGGAGATAAAGTCTATGGCCACCCAATGACTGAGCTTCTCAATCTTTAGCAAACATATATGGTTTTTGAATATAGGGAATTATTTAAACTTTTGTAGGGTAAATTAGAATTATTAGAGGAACCTACACCACTTTAAAGAAATGGCCCAGGAAACCTACCTTACTATCCGTACTGAGCCAAAACAATAACATATACCCTTAAAAACTACCATCCAACTCAACCAAAATTAGAACTAGTATTAATTATGATTAAGAAAGGCAAAGGGATTGCCATAAATATAGTAAAAGATAGTTATACCTCACTGAAGTAAATGAGTTAGGGAAGGAGTTAGATAACCAAGAGGTAGAAGAATAGGATGAAAAAGCAGACAGTCATTAGGTTTCAGTCCATGCCATTAATG
>JBBYHO010000002.1:4986176-4996906 GCA_038382025.1 Adansonia gregorii
AAAACTAGTTTGCTTTAGCATGCATTACCTTGTTTTTGATTTTTCAAAAGGAAAGAAGTTATCCTCGGTTTTACTCATTGTTTTCTAATATCATTCTTGGATTGCAAGTTAATTACTAGACCTAGTGTTTGATAACTTCCAATAATAATGTAATGACTAAACTTCACATCATACTTTTTTTTTTTTTTGCGAATTCTTTTCTCCGGTTTCATTTCTTTTGCCGATTTCACGCTCTTTTAGAAAGTATTACATGTGAAATGACAATGCTGCAAAACTCTCTTTTTATCTTGCAAGCAGGTCGATGCGGTGGTTTACTTGGTGGATGCCTATGACAAGGAGAGGTTTGCGGAGTCAAAGAGGGAGTTGGATGCACTCCTTTCAGACGAGGCACTGGCCAACGTTCCATTTCTCATTCTAGGCAACAAGATCGACATTCCCTACGCGGCTTCAGAAGACGAGCTTCGTTATCATCTAGGGCTGACCAATTTCACAACCGGCAAGGGGAAGGTGAATCTTACGAACTCCAGCATTCGACCCCTCGAGGTTTTCATGTGTAGCATTGTCCGCAAAATGAGATATGGTGACGGCTTCAAGTGGCTCTCGCAATATATCAAGTAGAAAATTGAAGGATTCCCTGCCTTTGTTGCTGTTTCAGACTACAGTTAAAACACTTAAAACTGAAAAGGAATTTTTTTTTTTTTTTTGGGTTTATGTTTCTGATTGTTACCTACTAAAAGCGTTATATTTTCTGTATTTGCACCGGCTATTGCTTTAATTTTTCTAACTTTTTTTCGCCATTATTTCCTTAATTTTTATTAATTTTATTAATTCGAACAGAATTGTGACTAAAGCAGAGGATAAATAAGAAAGACGATAGAAGCTATGTTGCCCAAAATTCAGGTGAGTGTCAGATATGATTATGTTTATTATTATTATTTTTTAAAATTTTTTTATATATTTGGATATCTTTAAAAGGTTAAATTTTCGTACTTATGTCTGAATATGTATTAGATACGAATTTCAAATACGAATATTTTAAGAAAAATAGAAAAATAAAGAGTAAAAAAATGGTAGGATAGTAGTCTGTCATGAATAGATCATCAGTAATTCCCTTACTAACGTAGATTAATTTGAACTTTGAAGATGACTCTTAAGATTTTTCTTTCTGATAAAATATATATCATTACCATGAAAGTAAGAGGATACAAGCACTGATCTCATACCTTCAAATTAAATTTCAGACCGTAGATTTGGAAGATTCGCTATGTTTATTAGATGCAGAAGTTGTTAGATCTTGCTGGGGATTTTATCTACGTTGCTTCGATATTTCACTTTTAACATGTTTGTATCTTATATATATTTAAATATAAGTATAATATTATAATCTTCCAACCAAATACACGAACAAACTTAGAATAAATTAAATATATTTACATCAAGTACATATTCATTTTCGACATTTTACACCTAAGTTCGAGTAATAATAGATTTTGTTATCTCAAACAATGGTTGCAAGATCAAGTGCGGAATCATGAGTATCAACCATCAAGCCACGACAAATACTACTCGAGAGTTGGTTTGGTTGAAACATCTAATTTATGATAATCAAACAAACTCTTCTTATATAGTCACAAATCCATGAAAGAACTAAATATATATGGAGACGACGACGGATAATAATCTAATTCAACACGAACTTATACAGAATTAGATTCATACACAATTAGTGAGATATAAGGATCCTCTAACACAACCTTTTACAAAATGTTAACCTGATTCTAGACTAAGATATATTTATAACAAATACGGAACTACCATTTTACTAGACTATTTTTCTCGAATCCTCTAGTTTCTACATTCTTTAAGCATCGAATCGGAAAGAGAACCGAGAAGGCTTTCGTATTCCAACTGCAAAAAACAGAATTTTGTTTATGAACTGATATATAAAATAGAGGCAATTTCTTTGAAATTTTAGAGAATTCACCTACCGCCGCTAGATCACGAGTCAACTTCATTCTCCGGTATTCTTGCTGTGCTTTCTTTGAGCGGAACAAAGATTGGACACGTATGACAGCTTTCTCGACACGTTCTTCAGCTTGTTTTCGGCTGTTTCTGTAGAAGTCCTCTTCTGTGTCACTTTCCTGCCTTTGCTCTGCAAGTGCTTCATCTGTGTTAACTTGTAGGCCACGAAAACCTTTTCTCCTTAATCGCCATCGCAGAATTGCTTTCTCAATGACACCAACTGACCACAGAATCTTACGGTACTGCTTCCTTGCTTGGAAGCCCCGGAAAGCCGTCTGCATTAAATTTTCACGCAATGTCAATTATCAAGGAATGTTCTCTATTTTAAGCGATCCTCACTTCCTTGTTCAGAAAGAACCAGAGAAAATAATATGTACTCTTGCATAACGTTTTGAATACAATGAAGTCATTCTCTTGTCGAAAAAATCAGGCTTCCAGATAAATTTTGTTAAAAGAGAAAAAGGATTAAAACATGAATTTCTGAACTTGCCAATATGAGAAACTTTGAAATTTGTCAGACTCAGTGTAATTGGACTATCTAAAATAGAAATCATGTTTGTGCTTGTTTGCAATCACCAACAATAAAAAATTGGATTTTGATATAAAACATATAACACACGCAAACACTAAAATCAGTAAGGAAAGAGGAGAGAGCATTTACTTGGATTTTGATAGCCTGGCGACGCATATTAAGGAAATCTTTACGCAGTTTCCAAGTCCGGAACCTATATTGGATACGGGCAGCAGCAGCCATCCTTTTTTTGGCCTCATACTTGCGAAAGGCATGTTGAATCTTCAGAGCTGCAACTATATGTCTTGCTTCTTCCTCTGGATTATAAGATTCAGCTGCTTTAGTTCGTAATTTTAAGGACTGCTCCCTGAATGCAGTGTGTATGCGTGCAGCCGCATCAGCAGCTGTCCTATAAGCTGCTAAAGTTTCCCTCAAATATAGTTCATCTTCTCTAAGGTTGACAAGGTTTGCTGCATCGCTTCTACTGGTTTGCAGAAAGCCGCTAGCATTTCCAGCAACGGCCATAGCGTTGAACTGTGCTACTAGAGCCTCTTCTGAAAGATAAGCAGCTAGCCCATCATAACCCTGCAAAGATGCAAGATCAGCAGCAGTGCAACCACTTGGATTTTGGGTGGTGGGGTCTGTCACCAAGTTCGGCTTTGCCCCTGCTGATAAAAGAACAGCAACCATTTTTTCCCTGCAAAGGAAGGTAATCAAATAAACAATTCATAGCTGCTAGAAAACTGACAGATATATTAAAAAACCAAGAAAAAATTCTGAGTAACAGCACACCTTCACAAACAAATTACAGATAGAAATAAGATCATATGGCAACAAAACTATTACTAAATTTTTAAATTTACTGTCATGGCTTAGGACAATAAGATGCTTAAAAGGTTCCAGTTTTTTTTTTTTTTTTAAACGTAGCAACCTTTACAAATCATAAAGTAAAGTTCAGAAAGTTAAGTATAGTAAAAATAAATATTAACAATTGTAAAAACATGTACCGCCCATAATATGCTGCCCAATGAATAGCCGTCCATCCATGTTTATCACGAAAATCCAGCGATAAGCCAGACCATGAAAATAGATAAATAGCCCAGGTATAACCAAGAATGGCACACAAATGAATCACTCCTTGACCTTGAGTATCATATTCCGTTGTTTTACTGCCGTCAATTATTCTTTCCAACAGCCAGTCCTTTAGCCTGTTCTTTAAAGCAATTTCAAATAAACTATCTTTTGCTTGTGTAAATGAAGCTCGATTTTCTTCAATTGACTGAATCAAATATTTCCAGCTGTTGGATATGTTAGTAGTCTTTTCAGCAAATTTCTTAGCCACCTTCAGGGAATTTGGTGACGCTTTACCAGATAGAATGTTAAGGCTCTTGGAAGTAGAGAAGAGCAAATAAGCAAGCCTCATCTGCAACCGGAACTCCTCCCACCTGGACTCATCTTCTGAAGGAACTACAGGGTCATGCAATAAAGAAGCACGATACTCAAAACTAAGAACTTGGCTTATGGGTTTATGTCCATCAATACTCATATACAGTGTTACTAATCCTGGGGCATGTGATGATAACAAACATCGATAAACCCCAACCTGAATAGTTTCTGCAGGGTAACATGCATCACCGCATACACAAAAAAAATTGGACTTAACAAGATGTTGATAAGCTTGATGAAAGACTCCAGTGACTAAAATCTGCAAATTAATAGATAAATAACTGTCAAAACACATTAACACAATCAAAATTCATGCATGCTATTAAAAGTAATAGTTTTCTAACGTCAATTCCATGAAAAAGATTAATCATTGCAGCAGCAGCAAAACCCAAAAAAATATATATATAGATAGAGAGAGAGAGAGAGAGAGAGAGAACTATTTCGGAGGGAAAAAAAAAAAACCTTCGTCTTTTCAGTTGAATAGGCCCATGCAGGTGATACTTCAGTTATGCTAAATATTTGCTCTAGAGAGGTGAAGGGATCTTGACCAGACGAACTTGATGATTCTAGCACAGGATCAACCGTAGAACCTGGGGCTTCAGTCATAACAGAGTTTATCCACCTTCCAAAACTGTCCTGACTTTGTAAACCATCATTGACCGGAAGGTCCAATGATTCACCAGTTCCTATGGCAGTAGGGTCTTTTCTATGCACATTAGAATTTATTTGGCCACCTGATATCTGACAACAAACACCCTCTGGGGTGTTGAGGTAAGCATTATTATTCTGAGCAACTGGCTCAACTAAATTACCAAGCAATGAAAATTCTTTTGATAAATTACCAACAGAGATAGGGCCACCCTGCAAAAGTGAAGCAACTTGACCGGTTATCATTTATCAAGCAATAATAGAGTAACGCAGAAAAAAAAAAGAGCAGAAGAGAATATTCAACTGATCTTCACAATAAAGAGAAATGATGATTTACATGTCAAACTAAAAAGAAGATAAACATATAAAAATAAGAGATGTATATGAAGACACCCAAGCAGATGCTTCCATGCAGGCAAAAATTGCATATATATGTAAGAAAGTACATATATGTCTAGAGAAGTGTAGCATAAATTATATGTAAAGGAGATCTAAAAAATAGTTCAGAAGTCTATTCCGGCTTCTGCACAACATGCATGATAATTTTTTGGTTTTACAGGCAGGCAGAGAAATTATTTATTCAGATAAGATGAGAAACAATATACTCGTTTTGCCTACATAGATAATACAAACAAATTGCCATGTACGCTAAAAAAAAAAGAGAATAACAAAAATAAATAAAATGATCTCTTCTTATAGAAGGACATAGGAACTTAAGAGCTATGAACAGGTTTTTCTTACATCATTTGAGAAGCCATTTACTGTTACTTGGTTCCATTGGTCAAAGCTAGAATTCTTGTCTGTCATCACAGAAAAAAATAAATTAATAATTAAGCAATTAAACCAGTGGTACTACTTAAACTAGAAACAAGTCTGTTACCTCTTCTGGATACAGGTGAGTAATCAGTATCATTTGTCACCAGAAGCTCATCCCATTCAAGCGTATTAATCTCATGAAGAGTCATTTCGTGATTTAGCTTAACGCTATCACTGGGCTCTGTTCACTTTCCAGAACACCAATCAATGAGAAGATGATGTATTTATGGGTAGTAAAAAACATGAAAACAAAGATATGCTGTTAGTTAAGTTTTTTTTTTTTTTTCCCCTTGTCAAATAACTAATTCTTATATTTGTTTACATAATTTAGTTTCTAGAAAATTCAGCATCACCTAGAGGTCCTCTCTCACCTTCATAATATGCATTACCAGCTCCAGAATCCAACTCCTCTGTAACAATCAAAGCAGTAGACTGATCAGTTGTTGAAGAGGAATTTGAATTCACAGGTGTGGCTGCAGAACCCTGCAACTTTACCATAAATCAACAAAGGTTGGTCACTGACTGATTATGATGCATTAAGAAACATAAAGACCACTATTCGTTGGAGACAGTGCCTCCAAGTTTTCATTTTTCAGTATTTTAACACCAACCTCCTGTGTTTCGCGATAGTGAACAAGAACTATGTGTTCCAAAGTCCTAAAGCAAAAGAAAAAATAATAGAAGATCAGGTAATGATGATCAGACAATAACACACTGCAACATAAGATAAAGAGAGTTTTGTGATTGTTATTCCAAATCAAATAATTTGGGGAATAGATAGGCAAGGATAACTTATAGATATAAGTTACATACTTATCAAGCAGCCAGTAACACCTGCGAACAAAAGTTGGATTATCTTGGCCATGCGCATAATATACATGAATCCTTTCTTCATTACCAACCTGAAACGTGAAGTAAAATGAAATTTCAACGAATCATGCTTTCTCAAAACAGTTACATTTTGGCCATTCAAAAGAACAAATAACACATTCCCTAATCACGGAGGATAACATGCAAGTACTTAAGATTAAATTTATGCTTAAAAAGAAAAGGAAGTTGCAAGCCAGGGCATAGTGAAGCAACCAGAAGATTCTATACAAGTGAAACTAATACTCTAAACCACGAATAAGAAATTTGCGATAGAATAGTTTAACACATAGGATAATCTTAATGCACAAAGAGAATACTTTATATATGTGTAAAGTGCATGAAAATAGTGGAATCCTACATTCTTTGCCATAACATGATATGCATATGTACAAACATATAATACAAACAATTAATATAATAAAAATAGGACAACTAAAGAAACCAACAATTTGCATCTCAAAAATACCATAAAAATGCATTATTTAATTAGCAATAATAAGCCGCATAGATAACCGGTTGTACCATTTATAAGAACATATAAAACAAGAGAATCTCACTTTTAAGTGTTCATGAGCTTCCTTAACGGTCTTCCCATCCTTTTTCTTTTTCCAGTTATGACCATCTTTTCGGAAGTTTCTGAGCATCTTGCGGTCAAACAATACAATAGTACCACCTACAACATCAAGAATACAAAGTAATGAAATTTAGACATTCTCTTGCAACATGATGACTTGTGGCACCAAATGGAAATACAGCATCAAATTAAACAAATAAGTCTCCGTTAGATTGACACTTGAACAATTTGCTACTTGTTATGTGCCTTTTTTGCCCAAAAAATACGGACAGAAAACAAAAGACAAAATAACAAAAGCATCAACCAATCAAAGTCTAAATTTTAGCTCAAAGTCAAAAGGCAAGTTTATTATTAATTCTTATTTAGACTTAGCAGAACTTGATATGTGGTACCGCTCAGGCATTTATTTCTTTAAGCAGACTTTTCAGCGATTAAAACATGGAATAGATTCTTGCTTCATGAAAATCCAGGAAAACATGAAAAACGGGGGAAAGAAAAGGAACTAAGTATTATCGGTAGTTACTTTTGGGCAAGTTCACCGGCTTCACATGGATGGAGAAGTATTTGTAGTTGCAAAGTATAGCAAGAATTTCATTTGGACGTAACCATCTTGATTTGGCCTCTTCCATCATATTTCGAACATCCAAATCTGTCCACCAAACAAAAAAATTTTAAAAAATAGGAACTAAAATTAGCAAAAGAGAGACGTTCACATAACTGCGATATGGCGCATGATATTAACAATTATTTGAACAAAATTAACACTCCATGAAGCTTAAACTAACTTTACAAAACAGTTTATGCAATTTTTTATGTGAATTTGATATTTTCTTGAAACAAATTCAACTACTTCTCTAGCTCTCAAAGATCAAAAACTCCTAGAAAAACTTCAATTCTTCAATATATTGAGCCAAGAATTAAAACCAAAAACTAAGAAATTACTTGCAAAAAGCTAATAAGCAAAAACTCTAAACAAGTTTAGCACATCAAGTTCTAACATACTTCACAAAACAATTCTTAGAGTGAGAAAAATAATACATACGAAAAGTAAAATGCTAAAACCAATTAGATGAGACAAAGAAAAGATAAATTCCACTCTACGGTACCTTCCAATGTGTGGAATCCATGAATCTCGGTACCGACGAGTCGGCCCGAACGGCCACCGTCCATCGCCAAAATCCGACTAAGAGAAGAGAATTTCGAGTTAAGTAACTTTCTACACTGAAAAAAAAAAGTTGTTAATTTCATAACCATAAACGCATAAGAACAAGAATATCAGACGGTAATATGACGAAAAACAACCAATAAATTAAAAAACAGCTTAGCCTACAAAGCAAACTAACCTTATTCAAAGCGATGGCTGTTTTTGCGAGCTTGGAAAATGGAAGTTTGAAAAAGAAGAAAAGGAAGAAGCAAATGAAGAAAGCGAGACCATAAATGAGGAGAGTGTGAACGGAAGAAAATTACAGAAAAAGATAGAATAGCTTTTTTATTATTTTGGCGCAAAGGTGTTCATGGCGGGCCAGTTTTTTTTTTTTTTATCTTTTCCAGTTCTTCGGTTCAAGTAAATTAGTAAATCCGATTTACAATTAAAAATATTAATATATTATATGTTTTTAAAATTAACTTTAAATATAATTAATTTGTATTTATTGAACAGATAAATAAAAAATAATAGAATACATACAATTCAATTTTAATTGAATCTATAAAATCTGACGAACAGAACAATTTGACCTTTCAAGGAGTCTATTTTGCTGTAAAAAAATAAATTTGGGAATTTAATAAATAATTAGCTAATTAGTAAATTATTAGTCTATTACAATATCACTCGCCTATTTTGTTCTCAAAAGTAATTAAAAGAAAAAGCGTTTCATTCAATTTTTTGTGTGGATGACGACGATCTACGTACGATTTGGCCCAAACAAATTGGTGTCGGGTCGTACACCTTTGACTTTAAACGCTGGAGCCAGTTACCACTCGTTCGTAAACGAGTGGCTTTAATTTCTAACAGGTTTAAACAATGATAAATAAAAAAATTAAAAATATTATATTAAACTCAATTATTGTCAATCTCATTCTTGATGGTAAAAGACTATATGTGTATTATAAACATATATAAGTGTTTTAAAATTTTAATTAATTTTTCTGTTTAATTCAAGTTAACTATTAAAAAAATAAAATCGTAAGCACATGTTTATTTAATACAAAATTATAGCCAATGAGTAGCATTTAATTTTTTGTTTTTGGAAAAAAAATAAAATAAATTTGGTTTGTTTTGCATCCTAAATTTACAAATTAGACTTGAAATTAAGGTATTTTCATCTTATTTAAAAGAAATTCTTACTGAATTTAATGGCCTAAAGTTTTATATATGGATGTCTCAATAATAAGGAAAGAAGCTTTGAATTTTTTAGGCTTTCATCCAATTATATTTTGATTTTTTTAGTTGTAAGTTTGATTTGTTTCATTAGTTTTTCTTGATATATATTAAAATTATTTTAATTTTGAATATAATTTTTTATTGATAAATGTAATTTAAATAAATATATATATTATTTTTGTAAATTTATACTGGTTTTGGTAGAAGATAAAGTCGAAGAAAAAGCGTAAGACAAGATAATTAATTTTTTCCGTACCTATTTAATTTAATTTAAATTATTATTTAAATAATTAATTTTTATGTGACCTAAGTTAGCCATGAACATTTCTAAGCCATATCCTTTTCAAGTACCAAGTGGTTACAACTTCGTTTTCAATTAAGCTTTTTCATTAATAACATATGGACCATATGAAAATTATTATTATATATATATACGCGCGCCCACACATATATATATAAATTTTTATAAGCTCATGTAAACATGTGATATAGATGTCTTATTGAATTAATACATTCACACCTTTCTCTAAGTGTTATTTTTTTTCACTTTTTGATCACTTACCACGTGAATATCATATCTCAAAAATAAAAAAGTGAATATCAATATATTGATAAGAAGTCATTTTCGATGAAATTTTTTATTACAAAAATAAATTTTTTTTAGGTTAGAGACAAATATTTTTAACAAAATTTTTAATTATTTATTTTAATAATATTTTATTTAAAATGAAAAAGAAAAAGCATTTTCGTCAATTCCGATGAAATTATTTACAAACGCATAATTTCATCGGAATTTATTTAATTTCTAATTAAATAAATTAATTTATTTTCATAAATAATCTCGCAGGAATTTCATGGAATTATGATGAAAACCATTGCGTAATTCCATTGGCGGTTCTCTTTTTTTTTTTTATGAAATTTTTTTCCAACGAATATTCACGTGTTTTAATGGAATTTTATAGAAAATTATTTTGATAAAATTATTTTTATTTTATTTTATTTAATTTAAATTTTAATTGATATATATATATATATATATATTTGTTTGACTTGTGGTTCAAGCTGAAATACTTCCATCATTTTGAATATCGTGGTTAGGCAGCAAGAATAATGGCAAAAAATGTAAAGAAAGAAAATATTTCTTTTATTCATAGTATGTTTGGTATAAAATTAAAAAAATAAAAAAAATATTTTTTTCTATTGCTTAGTATAATTATAAAAATAAAATATATATTATTTTATTATTATATTTAAAGTAAAAATTAAAATTTTAAAATGAAGGTAAAAGCTATACCCTCCCAAGTGGTTACAACGTTGTTGTCTAGACCATATGAACATTATTATCATTATATATATATATGTATATATATCCTTTTTGGATATAATACTATCGGATAAAATATTATGTTCCAGTTGTAATACTTTCATTGTACTAAACTTTGATTTATATAAATTTTTTT
>JBBYHO010000002.1:5019014-5034806 GCA_038382025.1 Adansonia gregorii
ATGCATTTTATGCCATATCCATGCATCTTGTTATCCTTAATCCATGTATGAATCATTAGCCTAACACATTTTAAACACATTTATACATTAGCTTGCATAAATCATTGTTATTTTCAAGATCCATAACATTTTCTTGTCATAATGCATAACACTTTCTTTATCTAGACTATTGGTAAAGTTACCATCCCCATTCATGTTATGTGCCATCCACTTGTATGTTTGTTATCTTCGCTTTGTCAAAATGCATGTTTGATGGCTATCAAAAACTGATTTCAAAACCTCCCTAAGCTAAGCATGTTAACCTCAAGCAATAAGGATTAGCATGAGCTTAACATTTTCCTTAAAAGTTAGCAAAATATCTTAGGGAAAGTTAAGTTTTTCAAATCTGGAATCTTGATTGAACGTGCTCAAAACTTCTAATTTTGCAATGAAAATGGCCTTACACTTGTTCCCCGAATGTTCATGCCTTGTTTTTGAGTCAAAACCTTAAGTGGTATAGGCAACGGGCTGTTTCATCATCCCAAACTACTTCGAGGCTATGCAAATGAGTTTTTAATGCTCATACCACTTTTTCCCTTCAGTCATAGACGTTTGAATGTCAATGACTTCAGTTTAAACTCGTAAACATAAATAAAATAAGAAATACCCCCTGCTTTACTTTGTCCCTTATTTTCGGTTATGGTTAAAATTGAGTTGTTTTCCCAAATTTCATCTCGAGACATCTGAATGTCTCTATGTCACCCCGATTAGACTTGAGAGCATGCTTTGGCCTCCAATAGGCTCGCATCAAGGCATAAATGCATTTTACATCTTTAGCATCCTCGTTCACAAAAATTTCTTTCACCAAAAGTTGTCAAAATGCTTACTTGATTTCTAAATCAAATAGTTTTGTCAACTTAAGTTTTTCAACTTGACTTCTTCCAAAAGTGTCAGACGTGTCACTTTTGGGGATACTCTAACCTTGATCTTTTGAGTGGATACTCCAACCTCACTCTTCAAAATTATCAAGATTTAAAAATCTTTCTTAGTCAAAATGATTTCCATGGCGATACTCCAACCTTAACCTTTTGAGGGGATACTCTAACCCCGCTTCTAAAATTGCCAAGATTTAAAAATCTTCCGTTGTCAAAATTATTTGTCATCTACGAAGATACTCCAAACCCATTTTCTAAAGGGATACTCTAACCCTATCTTCCAACTACAATTAATTTTTTTTCTCTTTCTTAGACTTCTACGAATATGTCAAATAAACCTTGTTTAATTAAGAAACCTAGATGCATCTTGAAAATTGTCAATTCGGTTATTCCTAGATAATTGATGCTAATAGCAAGATAAATTCCAATAGTCCACCCATTTTCTTTATCATTACATTGAATGATCCATGCTATGTTATTTCATTTATTGCCTTACTAACATGATTTCTTTTTTATGATTATTTGAATTCATGTTTTCAAAATGTTTCCAATTAAAATTAAAGGTAATGTTTCGCGTGGGTATCTCTCCAATGCCCAAAGTGGAACATTCCATTTTCAAAGTAAAATCTATAGGTCATTTTTATCGAAAATCTCTATATTCCCCACTCTCCGAGGCGTATATGAGATTAAACCTTTTCCATCAAAACCTAGATTATTTTTACAAGATCCATACATTAAAAGAGCGTTATATCAAAATAATGACAAGTTAAGATTGAAAGCATTGGAACCGAGATAAGACATAGCTAGTAAGGTACCAATTTCGGGCGTTGCAAAAAGGTTCGTACCTCATCGGATATAACTAACTCTCAAACCCAAACGGCAAATCTTTGCATTATGTAGACCATGGGATCGATGTTTTGATTTTCATAACTTAAAACATAGGTTTCAATAGGCATCTGGTCATGCCTAGCCTGAAATGATTGGTGGTTACTCTAAGCATTGTCCATTTCATGGTGGTCATCCGAGACCAATAAGATGAGTGATTCATCTTATGGTCCCACACACTATATCATAAGTCAAGAATACATACATTCTCATTCTCATCACATCGCGAAAGAAAAGTCTCGATCAAGAAGACATTTCTAAGTTAGAAAAATATTTTAAGTCATGCGCAGCTATAGATCCATGAGGATCATTCTCGGGGTGCGTTGTGACAGTTTGGCGACTCCACTATGGATTATATAGAGTGTTAGGCCAATAACTAGCCATGTCTCACTAGGTTCCTAGTTCTTTTGGTCTTCAATCATTATTTAACCATGGCTTTTTTTTCGTTTTGTCAACTAATCTTTTGTTTAACGTGATTGTCAAGATTGTCTTATTTTTGAATAATCATTAGTTTAATCAAAATGATAATACAGAAGTAAACAAAAAGGTTTAATCATTTCCCCACCACAAACCATGCACTTGCATGTGCATTACTGTCCTGCCAAACTCCATGGTGTGGTTACAACCTAATCATTAAGAGAAAGTGAGCTATCCACCTTCACGAATAACCCTTCGCATAGGCATGGCAATAACTTCCCAGATGTAAATTACGTATGCCTCTCGTGAGTACGCCTCTACATTTGCATAGGGAAATACATCCAATGGATCAAACCTGTTCCATTAAACCTGCGATAGGTCTAGGATTAGGGTCCCTCGATTGTCTTTACTGGATGGTGGACCAATTTGGATACCTATTTAGGTATCAACTTAAATCTCATATAGTGAGCCTTACAAGCTAAACCATGTCAGAGCACACCAGAACATTACTAAAATACTCGAAGAATAGGGTTACTTGGGGAAACATTCCTAAACTTCATGTTTAATTACCATAATTACATAAGTGACAATGAGTCTACAATTATCACCCATACTTGTATTTTTATCTTTTATCAAGGTATGCCATTGTGCCACTTAAGCGACAGCTAACCTTTGTATAAATAAATGATGGTAAACAAAAACCATCACTTACAAGTCTTATATTATAAGCCGTTATAGTGGTGATGAACAAATATTACTATTGGTCATTTATTTTTCCATTAAATAAGATATTACATCATCTCATAAAGGGCAAATCGTATCCTAGTATGTTAAAATACTGCCCGTTTCTCGTCTCATCACCTTGTATGAGATGTGTTATGATTTTTTTGTTTTGATGTTCTTAAATTCTTTGTTTCGTTACATTTGTCTCCTATATGTTCCACTAACTTATTTTCCTTTTGCTTATGTTTGGTGCATGCATCATTTTATCATAACCAACATGACTATCATCATTTTAGGATAATTGTTCTGGTTTGGTGTTTAGAAAGGGGCATCATTTATGGAGCAACAGCTTGTCTCAACTATCAAGTCCTTTGAAAACCTCAAAACATGGTCAGAATGTCACCAACATCAAGATGGGGATAGTTTAAAGCCTAACTACATCTCACAAATGCATGAAGACGTCAAAATCAATTTTCGTCAGAATGATTATAGAAAACTGAAGCACATTTGGGACAATTAAGACAGCAACATAAAAAAACCTTTACTAAAAAGTATGAGGGTATAGATCTCTTACTTTAAGTTTAATTGGATGATGGGTTGTTACAAGCCATGGCACAGTTTTAAAATCTGACATACCGATGCTTCACCTTCAACCAACAAGATTTAGTCCCTACCATTGATGAGTACATAACCCTGCTCAACATAGAAAGGGCTAAGTTAGATTGAATTTACTGCAAGGCGTTAATCCCTTATTTTTTCAAGAAGAGGTTGAGGCAAATTCTTAGAGTCACAGAAGCATGGGTTAACAGTCATGTTAAAGTAAAAGAGAGTAATGAATGTATCTCTTGGGCCAGCTTGAAAGAGGCAATGGTAAATCTTTTTGATCAAAAGAAAGCTCAAGATGTCTATGCTATAGCAATCTACGAGCTCATTGCATTCCCAAAGACTTTGGGTTATGTAAAGGCTGTAGTCACAAATTTCTTTTCTCGCTTATGTTGCAACATCAACCTTGCTTCCACCATTATCGTCGAAACCATCCATGCCCTCAGATTTTGTAAAAGAATAGGAACCATCCATGTCATCTTTATGTTAGGAAAGAGAGTGAGGCAAAATTTCTTCTTTAAGATCAGTCATCTTTCCATGGTATTGGAGGAAGAATGCCATCAAGAGAAGACAGCAAAGCATTAGATTGAGGAATTACACAATGTCGAGGAAGAAATCATGTGGAGAACCCTATGGGTGTTCCCTCAGTCTATTGTGTGTAGATATGGATACTACACTTATGTGCCTCTCTTGGGATAATGGGGAAATACTAGTTATCCTCCTCTTTTGGTATTGCATCAGTTCTAGTGCTAATAATTCATCCCGTTCTTTGAAGACTTGGGGCATTAGGATTTTGAATACGGAGAGCCTAATTATAAAGTAAAAGTCTAGTCAGCTTTCCAAGCTCGAAAGAAGAATAATTGTATGGAAAGATACTAGAGAGGAAGCCCCACCATGCCTGGATATAAAGAATGGACACTCCGTCATATCAGCAATCCATTGCCACCACCTAACTCAAGGATACTACCAATCCCAATAGAGGAACTGCCTTCTGAGATCGAGCTACTTAGGAAGGAGTTTGAGCAAGAAAGGCATCCTTTGCTGCCAAAATCATTCGACTTAAACAGGAAAAAGGCCAGTTAGATATGGATATCTATCTTAGGAGCGATGAAATGGATCGAGTATTAATGAAAGGGATCGCTTCAAAGATAACCTCGAAAGCCTAACCAAGGATTATGTGACACTTCAAAAAGCTATAAGTCTAGACACATTAGCAAGACATCAATCGAATAGGAAGCAAAAGTTGCCATCTCAATCACGAACTGAACCAGCAAAAGGAGGAAGTCAAAACTAGCAAAGAAAAGTTCACGAGGGCACGTGCTCTTGCTTCCACCTACCAACAAGGGAATCAAAGACTCGAGGTGTAAATATGAGATATAAGAGCCAATTGGGTTCAAAATAAAGCCCTCATTCATAGAATCGAGGAGTTAGAATAGTCCCTTGAGGATCATCAAGGTCATATCAATGAACTAACAAGAGCATCCGAGCAAAATGAACTAGATTGGCGAGTGACAATTGACCAAGCACGTCTGAACTACCAAGAGCAACATCAGTATCTCACTGAGCAAGTTCAGATGGCTCAACAAGAGGCGAATGACATGATCAAAGCAGCTCGATCCATAAGGCGAGACATCATACCTATTAGAGATCGTGAGTAATGACTTTTGGGTTTTCTTGATCGCGTGACTACACATTGTAATCATGTTAGATACTTTCAGATTTAATCATGTTATAAAAGAAAAACCCTTTTATGACTTTCTTAATGATGTTATTGATAAAGCTGTTCCAAGAATCAATTGTTTCTAATGCATATGCACATTTAATTTCACCATTTTTTAATTGCACTTGCATCAATCATTCATTATCTTAAGTCGTCATCGCATCATAAATGAATAAATTAAAAAAAGTCTAATACGAGAATTGGGCCATAAAAGTACAAGGATTCCAAGGTTAATCAGGAACATGAAACCTTACATCATGCACTGCTACAACACATGATGTCATAAGCAAATCATAGAGAGTGATTATAAAGCTTATATTGAACGACTTGAGCTAATGGTTAAGGAATCACAAGACCAAATGCTTCATCAGCAATACGAAATGCAGAATCAAATTACAAAACCTATTGAACTCATGACCACCTTTATGCAAAAAAAAGGCAAGCCAAAACTGCTGAGACAAGGAATGATCCTCCTAATGTTGAAAGTTCCCCTGCCAATAATCCAGAACTTGCTTAAGGGAAACTAGGCAAGAACCACGACCTACTCCTACACCTGTTCCTCAGGCTCTGCTAGTTATTTACCTTAATCCTATTATGGTACGTCAATTCATTCTCGATACTTAAGGGGTGAATGCGAGAGTCTTATCACTAGATTCGATAACCCTTGACCATAAGAAACCAAAGAAAACAAAAGGTCAAAAATACACCATGACTATGAAAAAAGTAAACAAAATTCAGTACTAGAAAATCACCTCTAATCTATTGAGGGGAGTGACAAGTTTGGAGCCTCAGACGCGTAATCGCTGTCTTTGGTGTCCAACCTTGCCACTCCCCCAAAGTTTAAAGTCCCAAAGTTTCAAAATTTTAATGGAACCATCGACCCTTCTGTCCATGTTCGAATGTACCTAAAAAAGATGGCTGGGTACAAGAAAGATGAAAAGCTCCTTATCCATTGCTTTCAGCATAGCCTTATTGGGGTAGTAGCTTGGTGATAGATCGAGCTAGACAACGTGAAAATCCAATCATAGGCCAACTTGGCTAAGGCCTTTCTGAATTAATATTAGCACATATTAGATTAGGCACCAGATCGACTTTCCTTGATGAATTTAAAAAAAAAATCCACTAAAAGCTTCGAGCAATACGCCCAAAAATGGAGAGAGGAAGCAGCCCTAGTCTAGCCTCCCCTTACAAAAAAAAGATGACAGTCACTTTCATCCACACCTTATGTGCTTCTTCTTATGAGAAGCTTGTAGGAAATGCCACTAAGAAATTTGCTAACCTAGTCCTATTTGGAAAAATGATTGACACAGTCATTAAGAATGGTAGAATGTCAGCGAAAAAAACATCTGGATCAAGCAAGAAGCCTGTTGCTAGTAAAAAGAAGGAAGGAAAGGCGAATGCCATAAGTTATGCTAGCTCATCTTAGCTGAAACGATGTCAAACACCTGACCTTCACTACCCAAGCACGTTGTATTCTCACCCTATCACCATACCTCTCAACCAATTAATGCCATAACCTACAACCCACCCTTTGAAATCCTATCCAACCCACAATAAGGCTATCATCCATAAGTCCACCAAAATACCAATCGAACAACCAATAATGCATTTGGCAATCAAATGGTAAATCAACAAGACAACATTTTGATCCCATCCCAATGACCTATAAGGAGCTCTACTCGACGTTGCTCTGAAATCATTTAGTGGCCCCAATCTATGTCCTAGAAAAGAAGCCACCATACCTACAATGGTACAACCCTAATGCCCACTATGAATACCATGCTGGGGTAGCTGGGCATGACATTAAAAATTACATATCTTTTGAACGAAATGTGCAAAATTTAATTAACTCAAAAGTCTTACAGTTTGGGATAAACTAGGAACCAAATGTTGTTGCCAATCCTTTACCAATCCATACTGAGCTAGCTGCAAACCTGATTGACATTATGAACAAACATGAAGTAAGGGTAAGCATAAAGGACGTAAGGATGCCAATGTTCTTGGTCTGGCAAGCACTGATTCAGGTCCGGTTACTCAACATAGTAGAAAAATTAGAAGACAATCCCAACAACTTCTATTACTTCCACACGTTATAGGTCATACCCTACAAATATGCAAGGAGTTTAGGTCTATAGTTCAAAGAATAATAAATGAAGATTGATAGAATTCTATCATGAGACCACACCTACTGTTAAATCTATCAACATGATAGAAGATGA
This sequence comes from Adansonia gregorii, assembly GCA_038382025.1. NCBI lineage: Eukaryota > Viridiplantae > Streptophyta > Magnoliopsida > Malvales > Malvaceae > Adansonia > Adansonia gregorii. The sequence goes on from JBBYHO010000002.1 coordinate 5,026,496, forward strand.
AACCATAAAGCCACCTTATAGGAGAAATCGACCCCTCATTCTTTGGTAAGCCAAGTTTTAAGGTCAGTTCCTTGACACCTAAACCAAAGTTAGTAGTAGAAGTACCTAAACCATTCCCATATAAAAGCAACAAAGCAATCCCATAAAACTACATGAATCAAGTAGTGATGATCAGAGAACTAACTCCCTCAACTGCCACAATGGGACTATCAAAAGTTAGTCACTAACCTATAGTGGTAGGTGTTATGCTCCCCAGCTCAAGAAAAATGGAAGGTTGATGCATTTCCAAGCACTAGTACCACTCAGGCCTGAGTAAAAACTTTTGAGCCTAAAAAAGTCAAGAAAATAGTGAACGAAAGAGAAGCCACAGAGTTTCTCAGGTTCATCAAGCACAGTGAATACTGCATTATGGATCAGTTAAGCAAATAGCCCGCTAAAATTTCTATGCTTTCTTTACTTCTTAAGTCAGAGGTTCACCAAAATGCATTATTAAAAGTGCTAAACGAAGCGTATGTGCCCATATATGTCTCTATAGAAAAGTTGGATTGGCTAGTGAACAATATCATGGCCGATAATTATATCTCATTCATTGATGATGAAATCTCACCGAAAGGCAAGGGTAGTTATAAGGCTCTGCATATCACTAACCATTGTAAGAGATGCATATTGCCTAAAGTACTTATAGACAATGGGTTAGCCCTTAATGTCATGCATATGACTACATTAAGCAAACTCCCTATCGATCAGTCTAACATTAAAAGTAGCCACACCATAGTTTAAGCTTTTAATGGAACGTGTCATACAGTAATCGAAAATATCACAATCTAGGTCCAAATAACCCTATGTATATATGAAGTGGACTTTTAAGTTATGGATATTAATCCTTCTTACAACTACCTATTGGGAAAACCATGGATACACTTCACCAAAGCTGTCCCATCCTCTCTCCATCAAAAGCTTAAATTTGTGATAAATGACAAAATAATCACTATCGGGGTTTAAAAAAATGATCGCCACTACTTTCATTGAGGATATTTAGATAGAGCCTAATAAAGATGCACCAGAGTTATCCTTCTAATCCATTGAGTTTGTTAATGCAACATTTATGGGAGAAGAATTACCAATAGTCAAACCCTATTTGTTAAAAAGTACCTATTCAGGTTTAAAAATGACCATTGGCAAAGGCTCTCGTACCAAAAAAAGACTTGGTAAGAATTTGCAAGGGATGGCCTGAGCCTTACAGGTCACCACTCAAGCCAATAAAATAGGTTTAGGATTTTAGGCCAATGCGCACTTAAAAAAATAGCAAGAAAAGAGGACCTACAACCAAGAGATGACACGATCATTAGGTCAAGAGGGGGAGTCAAAATCGACAATGTTTCCACCTTTTTATGAGATATATCATTCAAGAAGACGAATTGATCCAAGCCAATCAAAAGAGCAAAAGGCCAAAGATGTCTTGCTCATCCTAAATAGGGCACTTAACAACTTTATCTCCAAGATATCGAGCCATAAAATTCGTGTCCTTCTACTAAGACCTAATTTTGATAATAAGGTCATGATGAAAGCCCTTGCACTTTTCCTGTCCCTTTCACATAATGTTAAGAAATAAAAACCTACCTACCTTTGCCCAAAGGCAGATAGGTGTCTGATGTAAGGGGCATTTTTTTGTCAAACGTTATCAATGAAATGACTTTTACATATATCATTCCATATTGTGTATCACTTTTTAACCTTTTTGTCTCCATTACTCTTTTGCCTTTATTTTTATCTAAATCCCTTAGTTATGTGTGTGCCTTTTGCAATGTTTATTTCTTCGCCCTTTCAGGTGTCTTGACAATAGTGACATGGATGTGTGTGATGGGTTTTGGAAGATCGATTTTGAACAATCAATTTGTATTAGTGAAGTTAATCTTGAAGAAGATTTCGAAGAAAGCTCCATACCACCAGACCTCTTATGATTAGTTAAGTAAGAGGAGAGGCAAATCATGCCCCATAAAAACCCAATGGAAATAATAAATTTGGGTACTCAAGAAGATTGAAAGGAGGTTAAAATTTGAACCTCAATAAAGTCGACAACTAGGACTAATAGACCTACTTCAAGATTATCGGGATATATTCTCTTGGTCATATCAAGATATGCTAGGACTGGACACTGATATAGTGGTCTACAAGCTTTACATCAAGCTTAGATGCAAACCGATTTGGCAAAAGTTAAGGACGATGAAGCTAAAAATGCTTCTCAAAATTAAAAAGGAAGTTAAGAAGCAGTTTGATGCTGGGTTTATTGGAATAGCCAAATATCCAAAATAGGTTGCCAATATAGTCGTAGTCCCAAAGAAAGATAGCAAAGTACGAATATGTGTTGATTATTAGGATTTGAACTAAGTTAGTCCCAAGGATAACTTTCCATTACCCCATATCGACATTTTAGTAGACAACACGGCCAAGAATTCTTTATTCTCCCATGGATAGATTCTCAAGCTACAACCAAATAAAGATAGCAACCAAAGACATGGAGAAAATAACTTTTCTAACTATGCTGGGGACAATATTGTCATGCCTTTCGGACTCAAAAATGTGGGGTAACCTATCAATGGGCCATGATAGCCCTATTCCATGACAAGATGCACAAAGAAATTGAGGTTTACATTGATGAACTGATTACCAAGTTAATGAAAAAGGATGAGCATGTCGTAGACCTTCAGAAACTTTTTGAGTGGCTACAAAAATTTCAACTCAAATTGAATCCTGCCAAATGTACTTTCGAAGTCACTTCAAGTAAGTTTTTGGGCTTTATAGTTAGTGAAAAAGGGATTGAAGTTGACTCAACAAAAATTGAAGCCATTCAAGATATGCCACCACCTTAAACCTAAAAGAAAGTGAAAGCTTTTTAGGGAAACTGAACTACATTGCTAGATTCATATCCCAGCTCACTAACAAATGCGACCCCATCTTTTGGCTCATTTGCAAGTAAAATCCAAGAGAGCGGAATAAGGCATGTTAAGATGCCTCTGATAAAGTCAAGCATTATCTATCAAGCCCACCAACGTTGGTACCACCGATGCCCGGTCGACCTTTAATCCTTTACTTAGCCGTCTTTAACAAGTCTATGGGTTGTGTATTAAGACAGCATAATGAGTCAGGAAAAAAAGAACAAGTAATCTACTACTTAAGCAAAAAGTTCACAAAATACGAATGCAATTACTCTGCAGTCGAGAAGTTATGTTGTGCTTTAGTGTGGACAACCAAAACACTCAAGGAGTACATGCTGTACCATACCACATGGTTGATTGCAAGGCTCGATCCTCTCAAGTATCTATATGAAGCCCCTGCACTATCATAAAGGTTAGCTAGATGGCAGGTCCTACTTTTTAAATACAATATTGCCTATGTCAGTCAAAAGGCTATCAAAGGTAGTGCAATAGCTGACTTTTTGGCGAGTCGAGTGATAGACAACTATGAACCCTTAAATTTTGACTTCCCAAATAAAGATCTAATGTGCGTTTCTAAAGATAAAGATGTCTTCAACCAAGATTAATCTTGGAAAATGTATTTTGATAAAATGCCAAATACTTTAGGACATGGAATTAGGGCCATATTGATGTCAACTGACAAGAGTCATTATCCATTCACTGCAAGGCTAAATTTTGATTGCATGAATAATATCGCAGAATATGAAGTGCGTGTCATGGGGCTTTAAGCAGCCATTGAAAAAAATGTTAAGATATTATCGGTGTTTGGTGATTCAGCCCTAGTCATCTACCAATTGAAAAAAAAGTGGCAAACTCACGATGCCAAGCTAATGTAGTATAAGGAGCTGATAGTAAAGTTTAAGAAAGAATTTGATGATATTAGTTTTTGACACTTCAAGAAAAGAACCAAGTAGTTGATCCTTTGGCTACCTTATCATCCATCTTTAGAGTTAACTAGGAGTTAGACATTGTTCCCATATAGATGAGCATCTACATAACTTCAGTTCATTATCATAGTGTCGAAAAAGATAAGGATGGCCTATCGTGAGAACTATGACATCCTTCATTACATGAAGGATCAGCAATATCCCAAACATGCAACCAAGACTGATAAAAGGACTATCAGAAAGCTGGCTATGGGATTTTTTCTTGATGGAAAAATCTTATACGAAATGAGTCATGATCAAGTATTGCTCAGGCTACGTTGACACTTTTAAAGCTAAAAAGATCCTAGAAGAAGTTCATGAAGGGATTTATGGCATGCATGCTAACGGATATTGGATGGTTAAGCAAATCCTGAGAGTGGGTTATTACTTGTTGACCATTGAGAAAGACTGCATCAATTATGAATGAAAATGCCATAAGTGTCAAATTTATGCAGACAAGATCAATGTCCCTTCAGCACCACTTCATGTCATGATAGCCCTATGGCCCTTCTCTCCATGGGGCATGGATGTGATCATGCCAATCACCCTCAAAGCTTCCAATGGGCATACTTTTATCTTGGTAGCGATCGACTATTTCACTAAATGGGTAAAGGTTGCCTCGTATGCTAATGTCACTAGATCAACCATCTATAAGTTTGTCAAGTGGGACATCATCCATGGATATGGCCTCCCAAACCAAATAATCAGAGAAAATGCAAGCAACTTAAGCAATAAAAGGATGCAAGCAGTCTACTCATAGTTTAAGATCTAGCATTATAATTTCATCCCTTATCGCCCAAAGATAAATAGGGTAGTCAAGGTAGCCAACAAAAACATTAAAAGAATAGTTGAGAAAATGGCCAAGACTTACAAAAACTAGCATGAAAAGCTATTCTTTGCACCTCACACCTATCAAACCTCAGTTCGTACTTCCATAGGTGCTACCTCATTTTCTCTTGTTTATGGGATGGAAGTTGTATTCCCTATCAAAGTTAAGATTCCTTCCCCCAAAGTCTTGATGGAAACCAAACTTGAAAAAGCTGAATGGGTCAAGAATAGATATGACTAGCTCAACTTTATCAAGGAAAAATGCATGAAGGCAATCTACCATAGTCAAATGTATCATAGATGCACGATCATAGCCCACGACAAAAAAAGTGCCCATGATAATTTCACCTAGGTGAATTGGTATTGAAAAGGATCCTCCCGATTCACAAAGATGCACGGGGTAAATGACCCCTAATTAGGAAAGACCTATGTCATGAAGCAAGCCTTCTTTAGAGGGGCCTTGATCTTGTCAGAAATGGACAGTAATGTCTTACCCAACCTAGTCAACTCAAATTTTATCAAGAAATATTACACGTAAAGGGCAAAAAACTGAAAAGGCATCATTCAAAAAAAGACAAAACAAAAAAGATAAAAAAAGACAAAAAAAACAAAACAAAACAAAAAAAAAGGAGGAAAACAAAAAGGGGTTTAGATGAAAATTTGAAAAGGACATTTGGGTAACCAACCTAACTATAGTTAAAAACCCCCAATGGTGATTTGAGAAAACTAATTTTGATGGGACATAAATAAAGAGTACCTATGGACAATGCAAAGCAATCCTAGAGATCTTTCGAAGATCAGCTCATGCTAGGCACTTTCATTGTTCGAGAAAGATTCTGAAAAGCATCTAAAAAACATCCATGCCATAATTTTTAGAGGTATCTTTTACCTACACGATCAACTTTCTCGCTACCTTATCAATTGCTTGTCAAATATTATACTGAGTTATGTCTCTTTGTTGCCACGAATAAAATATTGCCTTATTTCTTTTAACCACTGTATAATTCATCTTACACTTGTCATTTAACTAATAATGTTTGATAATTAACTGAATGCATCAAGACATCTTGATATTACATCGAAAGGAAAAAAAAACATAGGGAACTATGTTCATGTCCTGATTAGCAAGATCATGCATTTTTACCATCCAAACACTTACTTGGCATGACCATACACCAAACCATTTCTTGCTCTCACAAGCCATGTTTCAAGAAAAACCATTTTAAACTAAACAAAAATTGAACCATCCATTCGATTGAAATCTTATCGATCAACTAGTCTCCAAATTGTTGATAATGCCTTTCATTTGTTAGAAAAATGATTAAGCCCCTCGAATAGAGAAATTCAAAGTCCAATAGACCTAGGACAACCTACAATCCCCAACTGGATTAAGAAATTTTTATCTATGGTTGCAACCAAGATGAATCACCATCCCTTTGGGAGTCTAAAAGATGTAAAAGGAAACTATAACTATCTCCTACATTAGACTTCATATCATGCAATCATGATAGCATTTCTTATCATGCATTCACATTACCATCTTACATCATCATTTTTACAATATCACTTCAAGCCAAGTTTGCCGAACCTCCAAAAAATCCTTGGTAAGAATTCTAAGCTTCACAAACCAAGTGCTATTCAGGTAAGGTCCTTTTTTTCTCATTACCTCTATCAAAAACCTTTTTATCAAGCAACTATTATCAAAGTGCTAGTGTCAAGAAATTATTGTCTACCATCAAAAGAGCTTTTTTCGAGAACATACGTTAGAAGCTTTGCCAAGAATTTTGTCAAGAATTAGTGCTAAAACCCTTTTTAATAGGAAATTTTATCATATACTTTTATTAAAAAAAAGCTTTTATTAGAAGTTTTATCAATAACTTTTTCACCAACCTTTAAAGCCTACAAGTTAGTGGCACTTTTTTGAAAAGCTCACAAGTAAGTGGCAACTTTTTTAAAGCCCACATGTCAGTGGCCCCTCTTTTAAGCCTACAAGTTAGTGGCACCCCTTAAAGCCTATCAGTTAGTGGCACCCGTTTAAAGCCTACATGTTAGTGGCACCCCTTAAAAGCCCACAAGTCAATGGCACCCTTTTTAAAGCCCACACGAGCTTATGGTACCCTAGTCTAAGTCAAGCTCACATGAGTTGGTGGCACCTGAGTTAAAGCCCAAATGAACTGGAGGCACCCTAGTCTAAGTCAAAGCCCGCATGAGCTGGTAGTACCCGAGTCAAAATCGACATAAGCTGGTGGCACCCAAGTCTAAGTTAAAGCCAGTATGAGCCGATGGCACCCTAGTCTAAGTTAAAGCCCGCACAAGCTAGCGGCACCAGAGTCAAAGCCCATATGAGCTGGTGGCACCCAAGTTTAAGTCAAAGTTCGCACGAGCTAATAGCACCGGAGTCAAAGCCCACACGAACTAGTGGTGCCCAAGTTCGAGTTAAAGCTCGTAAAAGTTGGCAGCACCTTAGTCAAAGCCCACATAAACTGGTGGCACCAAGTTTAAGTCAAAGCCTGTACAAGCTAGTGGCACTTGAGTCAAAGTCCGTACAAGCTAGTGGTACCCATATAAAAAATCCATGTTACTCTGCATTTACCTAAAAGGGTCAAACTTTAGAAAACTAAGAACCTAGTGTTTTAGGGAGCATTCATCCACCCTGGACAAAATAGTGTCTATTTGTCTTTTTCTTATTCCTAATTCTCAGCAATAGTCAAAGAGGGGTTGCTCTAGACACCTTATTTTGTCCAAGCTAATTTTTTTTAGCAACCATGCTAATTTTCCATGGTCTAAGCATTTTGACCCATCCATTATTGATTAAAAACTCTATTTTAGCTCATTTCTTTGTATTAAAAAAAGGATTAAAACCCTTGTCATATTACGAATTTAGAGTTTTGATTTAATTATAAATTTTTTAAGTCTGAATTAGATAAAAAAAGATCAATATCACATTATCACCCTACTGCTAGCTTGTTAACCAATATCACTATCAGCCACCTTATTTGCCGAAAAATCATTTCAGCATTTAAACTAGCCACCTATACCCATCACATTGGTAGTAGGTTGCCACCTACAGCCACCTTATAGCCACCAAGCTAACACCACTTTGTTCCCCTTGAGAAATGACCAAAAACACCTCTAAATTCGCTCCAGAATATTGGTATAAATAGACCACTTCTATCTCAGCTAGAAAAGGTTAGATAGCTCATTTTAACTTCCAAAACACATTCCTACACCAAAAAATCAAAATCTCATAGTTCTTCACTCAACGCCTAAAAATAACCTCAAAACACTCATTCCCAACCATTACACATTCTAGAAATCACCTCATCCATGCCAAAACCAAAACCTCATTATTTTTCTCTTTTTCCTGCTTATTAACAACAAGGAAAAGAGAGAAATTCAAGCCATCTCTACTGTTCCAATAGTTTGGCCAAAAATTAAAGTTTGTTCGTATAACTTTTTACTCTATCGTTTACATTTTCTGCTTTTTAGCATCTTATATTTTAATAAGCTCTCCATGTTTCCATCACCCTCTTAGGATTATCATGCATTATTATGGCTTTTGGTTGTGGTAGTTTAGGATTT
>JBBYHO010000002.1:5074608-5094159 GCA_038382025.1 Adansonia gregorii
GATGTTAACAAACACTATAAACTATGAGATGTTTGAAAGGACATGATGCGCACGGGCTACTGAAAGCTTGCGACTTAGCTTTACACATTATGTCCTCCAAGTTTCGCACGAGTGCTTGTCTTCTATATCGAAGGATCGAATTCATAAAAAACGTATGCACAGCAAACTGAAACAATTCTGCCTGTTGTTTCGGATATGGTTGTCGCTCTTTGATTTTGAAACAAATATTTTTTTCGACTTTTGAAGGGTATTTGCGTCAGTCTGAATGGCAAATGATCCTGCTTCTCTCTCTGTATATATTTCTGTGGATCTCCGAAAAAAAATTAATACATCACCAAAGCAGCCCTTTCCTGGTGTTATTTAATTAGCATGAGTGAACCAGAAAACAATGGTGGCGGCGCTGATGAGCCTGGAAGGAAACAATCTTCAACCCTAAAGCTTTTCGGTTTTCCAGTTGTTGCTGCTGCCTATGATAAAGTGCCTGGAATTGTTGCTCCAGGTTATGGTGATTACAAAAGATTTGAGTGCCAATTTTGTCGCCGAGGATTTGCCAATTCTCAAGCTTTAGGCGGCCATCAGAATGCACACAAAAGAGAACGACGAGCTAAACAGGCAGCCTCGTTCTTCAGCGTCCATCATCATCAACAGCAGCAACGGTTTGTGACTACTGGCCCGGTTATCACGGCGCATTCGGCTCGATCAAGACGGTTGATTTATCCAAGGTCTGGGTCCACTAGCATGACCAACGCAACTGATCATGCTTTTCGGTTTCAGGGTCCATCTTCAGCACCATCTTTGTTAATGCTACCTCAAAGGGGTCCTTGTCCCTTGAGTGTTCTCGGGGCGCAACAAGGTCAGGGACCTTTTCAAGTACAAACTGAAGTTGGCGTGGGCTCAACATTGGATTCGTTAGTAGCCACAGAAGTAAATGAAGAAGGTAACATCGATCTTCATTTGCGGCTAGCACCATCTACTGCTACCTCGAGAGGATCCCCTGCTCCCTAAGGGATTTAAATAGCGATCACGTCATATTGTTGTTCTAATTTATCACAATAGCCTTTGTAACATCTGTAACAAACGCAAGTAAAAATATGTCCATAATTTCAATTTAAATCTCTGATTTAATTTTGGGTCCTAGATTGAGTCTGTTTGAAGCAAAAAATGGGGCGTGGGGATTCATCTTGGCCGTTAATTTTCTTCCTTAATGTTCCAATTAACCAAATTAATTGGTTAATCAAGTGGCAAGTTCTCTATTGGTCGTTGAGCTAGAATTTTAAACATCTTTTTCATTTCTTTGGTTGAACAATGTCATTAAACCTGAAAAAAAAAACATCATAATATCATGAGTCCGGCACTAAAAATCTAATAAATTATAGTAGCTAAAAGTTATATTGTTCGAAATTTTTATTTTTATTAAAATATTTATATTGAATAAATATTGTATCTAAAACTCATTTAAGTTCGAATAAAACAGGATAAGAGATAAGAGAGAAATTAAAGGTTATCCGACCAAAGTCTAACATTCCTCAAAGTTTCTAAGTCTAATATTAGGGAATATGATATAGCGAAGTGTTTGAGCCACCAACCGAAAACCATTCATTCTTTATATATATATATATATATATATGTATATATGGTTAACGCATCTTCCTTGTTTTCTGATCTTTCTCTAAATTTTTGCCAACTTAGAAAATGGCAGATATTGCGAGAGAGATGGAAGACTTCAAGGCAGCGAACCGGACGTTTGGTGGTGAATGGATGCTTGAAATGAAAGGTAGTTCATCATCATCATCAAATCAGCCATCATCTTATTGCAGTATCACAGTACGGGATCATCCTCCTCAACCTGTTCGTCCATCGACGCGATCTACAGGTAAATGTATCGACAAATATAGTAAGAGTTCTTCCAATGTAAAATGGGGCGTTGGTGGTAGGGATCGTCAATTGAAAAGGCAAGGTCGTGTGGCGAAGTACAAGTCCTACGCTGTTGAAAGGAAATTAAAATCTTCGATAAAGAACGGTGTTCGTTGGATGAAAATCAAATATCGCGAACTTGTTCATGGTTACTAGGTTGCAATAGTGAAAAAAACAGATGGGAAAGAAGAAGGGACAGTTTTGTCTAAATCTTTTTGTTGCTCCGAAATGACCGCCATATATTAAAAGCTTCATGTTTTATTTCTAGGTATAGTTCCAGGGCCACCTTTGTTTCATAACTTCTTGTTGGAATGAAAAAACTGAAAAACCCGAAGAAATTAAAACGTGAACGACAAAGATTGCATGTGCAATGGGCTATTATCCAGAGTCCAAATGAGTGATATATATATATATATATATATATATATATGAATATATTCAATTCTTTTAAAAAATTTTTGTTTATGTTTGAATTATATATAGTTATTTTTATGTTAAAATATACGTTGAACAAATATTTAAATTATAATTATGTTAAAAAATATGATAAAACGGCATAAAGTTTAAAGTTATTTTCAAGAAAATTTGACTTATTCTTGATAATTACTTTTAACTCGAATTTTAATGGTAATATCAAATATAAATATACAAAATAATATAATATATTTAATATTTTTAAAATTTTCGTACATTTAGAGAAATCGTATAAAATAAAAAATTCAAAACTACCAATTAATGTAGTCATATTCGGAAATAGACTCCTGCTATAAATAGCCAATTAAATCCAGTACATGATCTCCATGTCTGACCCAAAAATTGTCCCACTATGCAATTGTTGAACATGGCAACTCACAATGGTAGCAGTAGTAGTACAGCTAGAAATAAATTTTTCTTGTGCTCGAACATTGCAAACATGAAAGATGACATATAGTGACACTGTTAAGCCTTTTTAATAACAACTTAATCTCCATTGCTTTTTTCCTTTTTTTTTTTTGATTTTGAAAGAAATGACTTATTGTTCTTTATTTGTGTTCTTTTCCCATTTGCAAATTGTCTTCTATCATGAAAAAAAAAAAGAATAACTTTAATTCTTTATAATGCCATCAAAGGTAGCAATTTGAAAGAATAAAGACGCAAGTAAGACTTTTAATTAAGGTTTCATTTGGATTTTTTAATATCTCCAATCACAACGATGAGATTTTTAAAATAATTGTGAGCAATTTTTTTTCCTTTTGTCATTTTTTTTTCATTGTTGCTTTTGTATCAAAATATGTATTTAATTATTTATTTTAATTTTATAAAAACTCATCGTTCATTTAAATAAAATTTAAAATAAACTTACTTTAAAATAATAAAACACTTACCTTTCAATTCATAAGAAATTATCAAAATAGATAATTGTCATTTTAATTTTTCAATCTTAATCTTAAAATCAAGAATTTGACACTTTTGAAGGTACTAATTGGATTAAGCTATGTTTCCAATGAGATTCAACACTCAAGAATTGTAGATTTCATATTAAAGAACTCAAAATTTGAATCTTAAAGATACAAAGAGTGAGATTAATGAGATGTGAGAAATTATTTTTTTATGTCTAATTAAATATTATATGTATGAAATGAACTTTTAAATAATAAATTTAATTAGCGTTTTCTTATTATCGTTATCTATGGAAGATTATTTTATTTTTATAAGCCCCATTTGATGATTGATTAGAACATCGAATTACCATGTTGCCCTCAAGTTTGAAGAAAAGGACACTTGAACACGTGTACACCAGGCCATCGAGTAGTACACGAACTACTTAAAACCCACTTGGTATGATATCAGAATCCCAGAAACAGTCAAAAGTCTCTGTTTGGAATTTGAAATCTCATCCCCCTTAAAAGAGACGTTATAGGCTTTTTAGTTTTACCTCGTTTTAATAATAATTAAAATTATTTTTAATTTAGAAAAAAACATTTTCATTAATTTTTTCAAAAAATGAAAACCTAACGTTGTTTACTCTGTCTCCAATTTCTCCATTTATTGCTTTGAACTGCAGTACACTCTCTCTTTCTCTATCTCTCAGTCCTTTTCTTACACTCAAAGGAGGAGCCTTTCACTTTTGTTTCTCCCAAAACCTAAAATTTAAGCTTAACCCCCTAGCAAAGCTTAGTCTTTTCTTCATATTTAAGCTAAACCCAGAAAATCTAGCTGCATTTAAGCTGATCTCATTCATTGGTTTCAATGTAAGTATTTTTCTTTGATTTAAAGTTTTGGGTTTTTGATTTTGGGTTTGGCAATTGATTTTCTTACGAAATTGCTGTTTATTGGTGGCTGGGTTTCTGGTTTTGCTTGGTTTGAGGTTGTTTGTTTGTTGTTTGGCATGGAATGTTTTTGTTTTCCGAATTGTTAACTTGGGGTTTTATTTTGTGCTGATAAAGTCTTGGAAAGGAATGTGCCTTGATATATTTGAATATAGTCTTCTTGATTTAGGTTCAATGAAATGGAACTGCTATTATAGGGGCAATCTCTCTCTATCTATCTATCTCAGACAACCTTTTTATTTACAGATTGGGTTGGAATTGGGATCTAAGGTGTTTGGTTTAGTAAAATGAGTCTATGCAATTAGTTTCTACAAGAATTTTTTTAATCCTCCTTGGTACCATAGAAACTTCGGCCGTTGAAGTTAAGGTCAATTGTTATGATCTTTGCTTTTTTAATATCAAGGCTACCACGGTAAAGTATAAGCAAAGATGTCGAAGCAAATTTAGAGATATTGATATAGCAGGTTTTTGAAATTGTAAATTGCTTCTCACCCGGAAATTCTGAGAACATTATACTTAAAATTCTTAAGAACGAGTGCATTGTGATATATATCTAAGGTGGTGATTATGTATAAGTAGAACAGGTTTTTTTTTGTGTTCATTTCATGTTTTTATGTTGTCTTGTTTGTTCGACAAATTTTAGCAATTTCAAGTTCTGCAATGTCAATGGCAGAATGAAAAAAAAAATATGCAAAGTCTAGTTTAGCGGGATATGAAGATAGAAATACTACATTTGATAAAAACTTGTTGCGTTTCTAGAGATATTGGGATGAGGAGCTAGTTCACTTCCATTAGTCGTTAAATAGACATCAGATCTTCCATTTCATCTGATATTGGAGATCTTAGAATGTTGTAAGTGTTTATAATATAGACTTATAATCTAGAGTTTTATTTGCTTAAGAAATTCAATTGACTCCCTACTGAACTTCTTTATAGTGTCTAATGACATCTACAGATGGATTTGGTTGGTGGAGTGGAGTTTCTGTTTCTCTTTTATCATTTGCTTATGTAAGTTGAGCAGTCCTGAATTCTGCATTTACACTATGGGGGTTGACAAAGAAGGTTCAAAAAATGGAGGAGGTTATGTAGGTGGATTTTTTCAGCTATTCGATTGGACTGCAAAATCTAGGAAGAAGTTATTCTCAAGCAAGTCAGATTTTCCAGGTATAACTGTCTTCTCTGTGCAGACGAGCATGCAACATGTTTCTTGGCATGCATATGCAGGAAATTATATTCTTGTACCATAATAGTTTATATCTTTTTGTGGCTGCTAATGGGTTTTATTTCTTCAAATTTTTAGAGCGATCGAAGCAGGGAAAGAGAAGTGATGGGAACTTACCAACAACACGTCTCCATATGGTGCGAACTGGCAAATCCCAAATGATTTCCTGGTTGATCTTTTTACACTCTTGACAGTGGCAATTTAATCTGAGACTGCTTTCCAATTGTTGTTGTGATTATTGCAGACAGATGAGGATGAAAATGGAGCCGGGACAAGCATCAAAGGAAGTAGTGATTACAGTTGTGCTTCCTCGGTTACAGATGATGACATGTATGGAGCTAGGGCCCCTAGCGTGGTGGCCAGGCTTATGGGATTAGATTCCTTACCTACATCTTCTGAGCCCTACTCTACCCCTTTTTTTGACACTCAATCGCTTCGTGATGCTCATTTCCAAAATAGAAACCTTAATTATCATCATGACCAGCGAATAGTTTATCCTGGAGAACTGTTCAATAAGATAGAGGGCCCTGCCAGGAATTTTGTGGAGTCAAAGCCTCAGAAGACAGTCAGCAAGCCTATAGAGAAATTCCAAATTGAAAGTTTGCCCCCTAAGGCAGCTAAAACAATTCCCATTACCCAGCATAAACTTTTGTCTCCTATCAAGAGTCCCAGTTTTATTCCTACTAAGAATGCGGCTCACATAATGGAAGCAGCAGCAAAAATTATTCAGCCTGGCCCACAAGCTATTACTAGAGCCAAAATGCCTCCGGTTAGTTCATCCTCAGTGCCGGTTAAAGTTTGTGATTTCAAAGAAAAAATGGAAGCTGCACAGAAAATGCCTCTGGTTGGATCTTCTTCTGTGCCCTTGAAAGCTAGAGATTTAAAAGAAAAAACAGCGGCTGCACATAAAACATCCAGACTCACCGAAATGACTAGAAGACCGGTGGAGTCAAATGCTGCCAAGTATCTAAAAGGACAATCTTTGAGCAAGAGCTGGAATGGGTCAATAGACACAACATCACCCAGGACTTCTGATACCGAAGAAATTTCTTCTGCTTTAAAGAGTAAGGGGAAGTCTATTTCACTTGCAATCCAAGCTAAGGTCAATGTGCAGAAAAGAGAAGGATTGGCTTCGAGCAGCAACAGGAGTTTGTTAGGGCTGAAAGACCTGAGTGAGGTTAAGTGTAGTCAACCTTTCAAGACCCAACCAAGCACTCAAAAGAGTTTGCATAAGAAATCTTCACACAGTGCTTCTGGTGTACTCAGGCAGAACAATCAGAAGCAAAACGGTATAATCGATAAGGACAAATTACCTTCAAAGCACATTGGTTCCAGCTTGCACAGTAGAAAGGTGCTCTCTGGGGATTCTGCTCTCAGGCAACACAAAACGTCAGGTAAAACTGTTGCGAATTCCAAAACTGGCTCGAGGAGGGTGGGCTTAGGTACAACAGAAAATGAAAAGGGAGGTCCATATTCCGGCGCAAAGAACCCGAGAAAGAAACGATCGATTGATAGGGATTTCCATTTTGAGAAAAATCAGGCTGTTGACAGTGTGTTGATTGAAAAAAATCTGAAGGAAGATCACCCTGTTACTGAAAGTAACTTCAGCTGGGTTGAAGATAGCAAGAAGAAAGGCATGGATGTTGTCTCCTTCACATTCACAGCACCGCTTACCCGTTCAATGGAGACATCTCCTCAGGTCACACAGAAAAAAAACAACTTTTGCATGCATAATCGGGGTAAGAGGTTGTTGCTTGAAACCGAGAGTATGAAGTCATCTTCATTGGGATATAATGTGATAGGGGGAGATGCTTTAAGTATGCTTTTGGAACAAAAGCTAAGGGAATTAAGTAATGCAATCGAATCGTCCTGCCAAAAATCTCTCAATTCAGATTCAGCTTCTAGTTCAACTTCTTTTTCACAAGATTTGGTGCACAGTACTCCTAATGCTTTTAGTAGCGCACCAAGATTACATGATAAACTGGGTAGTTGTTACAGTTCCAACCTTTCCTCTGCTGATCTTCAACTGCACAGATTGAAAACCAAGCTTCAGGTAAAAAATTTAGCATTTCAAATTTCCAATTGTCACAGTTTTTCTTTCTTTCTTGCGCTTCTAGATATATACTAGTAAATCTACTGCTTAAATGTATCATCCTTTGGGGTTTTAATGGTTAACTTTTTTTTTTCCTCGAGCACGAGTGAATGTTGCTATGAAAATGTATCAAAACTATTTCAGGAAATGATAATTAATGCAAATATGGTACATTCAGGGAGTTGATGAGTGTTGCTATGAAATATGATATTTAATGCTAATATGGTACAGTTTAGGGAGTTGATGAGCGTCGCTATGAAATGCATCAAGACTATTTCACAAAATTATATTTAATGGAAATATGGTACTTCCAGGGAGTTGATGAATGCAGTAGTAACCATCTTGATGCTCGGCAACCTAGTCCAGTTTCTATCCTTGAACCTTCATTTTCAACCGAAAGCTGCAACTCTTCAGATAGCACGGATAGTTTCGGTATTGAAGGTAAAGCTAGGAGCTTACCCTTTAAGTTCGATATTGAATCTGTGCTATAAATTTTTCTTCAGGCATGCTAATGTGTATCGCTGATATAATTTTAGGGAGCAAGCATTGTTCATCAGTTCGAGCTCAGGAAGTTCTTGGGCTAAGTTCTTTAAAGAAGCAACGCTCACTTGAAGTTGATACAGAGTTATCAGATTCAGCTTCTTCCATATATTCCGGAACCCTGGCTAAATGTAAAGAAAATATTGTTGTTCTGTCAAATCCCACGAAATCAGTCAACTTGGAATTAGAATATGTGAAGCTGATACTGTGTAATGTGGAATTAATGTTCAAGGACTTTGCCTTAGGCTGTGCTTGTGAAACTATAAACCCTCATCTCTTTGATCAGTTGGAAAGCCAAAGGGGAGGATTCGGACGCAATGACGGGGAGTCCAGGCTAGAAGGGAAAGTACTATTTGATTCGGTCAATGAATGCTTAGCCTTAAGATGCAGGCGGTACATGGGCGGAGGATACAGAACGTGGGTGAAAGGGATGAGGATATTAAGAAGAAACGAGTGGCTAGCTGAAGAAGTGTACAAGGAGATAACAGGTTGGAGAGGCATGGGAGATTGCATGGTGGATGAGCTCGTCGACAAGGACATGAGCAGCCAACATGGGAAATGGCTGGACTTTGAAGTTGATGCCTTTGGACTAGGAACGGACATTGAGGGTCAAATATTGAATGCTTTGCTTGAGGAACTGGTTACTGAAGTCTTGTAATTTTAAATGCTTTTAAAGTTGATGATGCAGCTTTTGGAACAATGGGGGGCCAAACATTGAAAGCTTTTTGGTAGCTGAATCTGATTAATGGTAGCTTGCAATCTTTAAGCATTTAGTTTTGTCCCTTCCAAATTCCAACGTATGTTTTTTAGCCCTTGGGGGATCTTTGTATCATGAAGATTCTTTATGATTCTTGAAATTTTTGTGAATTAACTCTTTTTTTACCTTTTAAAGTCAATTGCAATTTAATGAAATCACAAGCAAAATAAAGAGCTGAAATAGCCATTTTTTAATATATGTGTCACTTTATCCAAACCAACAAAGCACCTTATCTGAATCATCCCATAATTCCCATTGATCAATCCATTCTTGATCAAATCCAGAATTCCCTGGTGACGAAGAGTTACAAATCTGCTGTTCACTGCCATGATCAGTAAACTTTGTATTTGATGAGCTCCAGATCATGCCATAGTTTTGTCTTTCATGATCATCAATTTTAGTATCTTTTTGGACCCCATTGACATTGTCCTGATCAGTTATAATAATCCTGACTCCATTTTCTCCGTTTATGGTTAACCCATGGTTCCCACTTGGATGATCCACTACACCTTGATCACTTTGCAGTAGAACACTGGTGAGGCGCTTTATTTCGTTGTCGAGCCACTCGTATGGTCCCAGAACCTCGTCAGCTTCTCTCTCACTGGTGCAGCCATAGTTTTCAATTCCATTGAAGCTCTTTTCACCCGTGCTTCCACTTTCGTCATAATTGGCTTCTGGCGCCCTTGCACTGCTTTGCATGCACAAGCCATGCATTTCAAAGTCCTCATCGGGCAGCGAATTTGTCGAGTCTTTGCTGCTTTTCGGGCTCCGACCGCGAGTGTCGTATTGGGGCACTGCTGGATCAAACACCCCATTATTTGGTGACATTAACGCTAACTTGTGTCTTTTCATATCGGATGATCGACTGGGTCGACTTCGACCGCCTCGTCTCTCCCATTGTCCTGCTGTAGTTATGGCATCAAGATCGCTTGCTTTAATGGTGTCCTTTATTGTTCTGCTGAAACTGTAAATTTTTCGGCTTAAATGAGAGTTCCAGTAATTCTTAATCTCATTGTCAGTTCTTCCTGGCAATTGTGCAGCAATCAAAGACCACCTAAATCAGACCAAAGACAAGAAAACATTACTAAATGTTAAACATAAATAAATGTCTGGAGATATTAAAGAAACAACTAGCTTAACTAAGATCAGTCCGAAAATGCTTCATTTCAAATAGGAACTTCACCAAATTATATCTGCTTCCATAATTTATTTGGACTAACATGATAGTTATCTAAAAAGGAAAAATATCTATCAAAGGGAGTCTTTGAAGCTCTTGTCCCAAGGAAAGGATGCATTCTCAGCTTCCTTCCCTAGCGACAAATATCTTTCTTTTGCCTGAGAAAAACGCTACATTTTTGGGAAAAGAAGGTTGCTCTTCAAAACTAATATATGACTTAATGTTTCTAATTAAATTCTTAATATATTCACAATTTTCCTTTTAATACGGTCAGAGATATCATAAAGAATATTTATCTGATTTTAATTCCTGTTTAGGACAATTTTGTAAGTACCTATTTCCCAAGGCGCTATGCAACTTAACAATGGTTTCTTCCTCTTGAGCAGTGATGTTCCCTCTCTTCAAATCAGCCCTCAAATAATTTATCCACCTCAACCTGCAACTTTTACCACACCTCAACAAACCTCCAAAAAAAAAAAAAACTGCATCAATCAATTGTGTTAAATGTTCGGATGAGAAAAAGAAACTATTTCTGAAAAACACCACTATTCTTGATTTGATGATTGTATATTATGAAGTTTGTACCTGCATTCTTGGGCAATGATCTCCAGGATCCTTCACCATTAGCTTGAATGTAGTTTGTTAATATTTCATCTTCATCAGAGGTCCACCTTCCCCTCTTCAACCCTACCTTCTCACAACATGCAGATCTCCCCATCTCTCTCACTCTCTCTCTCTTTACCCTCTCACATTCACTCCCCTCGAAGGGAAGTGGGTGCTTTAATAGATGATGCCTAACTACAGCTTGAACTTTGAAACGTAGTGACAGAGTTTAAATAAAGAAAGAGAAAGTAAGATGATGATGCCGACGCATGCAGGAGCAGTTGCCAGTGAAAATCCTTTGCTAATTCTAAGTTTTGCTTAACCAAGATTATTGCGTAGGATGATTATAAAAGAAAAATTGAGCCAAATCTTTTTTAATTTGTAATTCATTGAAGAAGAAACTGCTTTATTGCTTACGAACATTGTTGGCTATGAAGGGAAATCTAAGGAACTTCATAGCACATATAAATGCCAAAAAGTAACCAAAAAGAAAAAGGACATGAAGTTGGCTGATCTTGAATGGTGCAGGAAGTTCCACGAGTTCATTCATTTACTGAAAATCAGACTGATAAATTAAAGACCCCAAAAGAAGAGGAAAAACTTAATTAAGCAGTTGGTAATGGATGAGTAGAGTAGCAGCAATCTAAGTTTCAAGTTTCAACCGATGGAGCGCTTGGTTTGGTTGCTGTCATTTCCTTAATTAATCAAGCAATCAAAATGCTCAGTGCGCCGGAGAGTAGGGGCTGTCGGCTTTTATTACGTCCTGTTAAATGCATGCAGTCATTTCATCTGCCAGCTCGGAATGTAACGGGAGGTGAATCTAACTGTTTCTCTTTTCACCCATGCAAATAACAATTGCACTTTCATGTTTCATTTTCCTTACCACTTATAGACAACTGAATACTATTTTTAAAAGATAATTAAATAAATAAATTAAATTAAATTAAATTACTGTATTTGATGTAATATCATTATTGAATACCAAATTGGCTGCCCACTTGTTTTCTTTTTAAAACCATATAAAATTTATACTCCATTCGCTACACTTTGTGGCTTCTGGGCCAACTATTGAGAATTGATTACAGCCCTTCCGAACCCTATTTTTATTATGATTATTATGTCATCGAGAATTGATTACGCCAGTAGTCAACAGTGCTGTGTTTTACTTTTTTCAGGTCACTTTAGGGTTTCTCCCGAGTCTGGAAAAGAAAAAGCAAGCAAAAAAATCCTAGAAGTCTCGGCAAATATGGGCCAAACTTGACAAAAACAACACAGCCCCAAATTAATTTTAGATAATTACACTGATTTTAGCTCCTCTTCTACCACTTTCAATTGTCAAATAAAATTCAAGTCACTTAAAAGAAGCAAATTACTAAGACTTAAAAGAGAATGTCCTAGTTTCGCTGCTTTAACTTAGATGATGTTGATAGATTCATAGGGAGATTGTGATTTTGACAAGGTTGATACATGTAATTATATTTATTTATGGGTCGGGCAAGATCCGATTATGGTTTGAAATTTTTTTTTTGCCTAAATCTAAATTGGACTAAACAAAAAATAGTCTGATGATTTATTCTATTATTTAAATAATATTAAAATATTAAAAATTTATTTTTATATTAATATTTATATATTTTTATAATTAAAATTAAATAAAAAATACTAATATAATAGAATATCCTTGAAAATCATGAGTAAGGTGACTCAAAATTGTTAAAACTTAATTATTCAAAAAAAAAAAAGAAGAATTGGTAAAACTTTTGGGACCAATATATAGTCTTCGTCTCAATGTTGTTAACTCATTATTAGTAGAAAGATATTGACTCGGATCACGTGCACCGTTAGGCTAAGGCCTATCCCATCAAATGGGGGTTTGGTTCTAAAATTGATGGATTAAAATTTTATTTATTATTTATTTTTAATATATTTATTAATATTATTTATATTTATAAAATTCATCCAAAGTCAAATTTATTGATAGTGAATAAAATTACATTAGATAATAATAGATAGAAAAATACAGGTGAAGATCTCAACCTAAATCGATACAACCCAATTGGCTACACTTCGGAGCCATAAAAATCCTTCCACAGCATTTACAAAAATTCCAATTATATTCTTCAAGTTAAAATTTAGCTTTAAATGTAATTTATATCATACAAAAAAAAACAAATTTTTAATATAAAATTAATTAAACTAACAGTTTTTTTTTTAAAATTGCATGTGTTAAAATTCAAATTTTAAATTAAATTATACATTTGTTTCAATTAACTGGTGGAGATAAAAAAAGATTGAAAATGCTAAAATTCGAGTCTCAAAACTAATAAAAATAAATCTTAAAGTAACCACAAAAATCAACTAAATCATGTTCAAATTTAAAACACTTTTTATGTGGAGTCCTAAGAACATTTATTTTCAAAAATATTTCTTATTTTAACACTTGCAGAATGGCAAAGCAGGATAAAACAGGAATGTTAAAGAATGATCCCAAACGTCGGGGGTGAGAAAACGTTCCCTTTGTCAGCTCGAAAGAGACAGTGGTCCAAATGCAGGAAAAGAGAGGCCCATTCAATGTGATCACGGAAACTTTACAGACCAGCGTTAAGTTTTTTTTGGCCCCACTTAAAATCCTCTCCTTATTATCTCAACAGCCCTCGATCCAATTGAAGACATGGCGTTTTCTGCCATGAATATTGCAAATCAGGCGCTTAACCTGACCTTTCAGACTGTGTGACATCAAGATAAAAGATCATGTTCAAAATAAAACAGATCATAACTTTGGAATGATTCTGACATGAGTTTAACATTTTGGGTCCATTTTTATCTCCAACATCAGAAGCTCCATAGGTGCATAACATTCCACACCTTTTTCTCAAGACTTCGGGAAATGTAATGCCCTAAAGAAGGTCCCCAAGCGGGAATGTTTCCTACAAAGATCCAATCCTGGTTGACAAAGGAAAAAAAAACCTAATAACTGTTGTCATTATGTATAATTACTATATTTATTTCTTCCAGAAAGCCCATTCTTTAGAATTAACTAATGTCCCAAGAAATAGGAATTTGTTATTAAAATCTTCCCCTTCAAAACTGGACATAATATACAGTACAAAGCGGAAGAGGAACAAGGAAGGTAATTCTTACAATATGATGGAAGAAAAAATGAGTACACTCTATCCGCACGATGATTCTCTTTGGTTGGATTTACATGATTGATGTCAACAAAACAGTGATTCAGTAGGGTAACTTACATAATTCCTTTTTTATGAGCAATACTTCATCAGGGTCAATTGACACATCGTATCTTACCGGAGATCAACAACATCAAACTTTATCTTTGGATTCATAAAGACATGAGAGCAGTGCTCATAGATTGGGGTTCCATCAGAAGGTTCCTTATGGGGATGGAAACCTCGCTGCTGACAGTTACGAATAATGGACACACCACCAGGATCAGACAGATGAAAGATACCATGTTGGCTGCAATAGAACGCAATATTTGTTAACATGTAAAAGTAAAATAAATGCATATAACAGGGAATATCTTATTTGATCTAAGAGGTTTGTACGAATATTGTCCATACTTGTTCAGACTTAAGTGCCTTCCTACTTGTAATCATTTTCAACAACCTTAGCCGAGCAGATAAATCAGTCATTTAAGACACGGGGATAATCCCATCCTAAGTTACTTAAGACTTGGATAGGAGGGTCGGACACGGATGTGTCTGACAGTGGTATGTTCAATATTTTTTAAGTTTTTCCATATATGTGAAGGGTCTAAGAAGGGTCATATCCCAATACTTATTTCTGGATACCAGTTCAAGAAAATGAAGAGTCGGAGCAATTCTCATCCCTTAGCCATTTTCATCTACCAAACAAAATGAAAATCTAAAGACAAAATATGCTTCTGCATAAGGAAAAACATCTCTTACGCAGAAAAATATATCTGCATCTCATTTTCCTTTAGTATATGTAATCCTCTCTATCATGAGTTTTCTGTATATGTTGCTTAAAAGATAACCAAAGAAAAAAAAGATGAAGAAAGGTTTGAAATACTGCTAGTACCTAATTACTAACTAAAGTTACCTGTTAGTGCAAATGATAGGAAACAATTTCTCTAAAGATGATAGATTTGCGCTTATCAGTATAATGTTGGTGATATTTCATAGGATTTAATATCATGGTCATTAGGAGGAAAGTGAGAATCTACCTGGACATGTCAGTTGGGGCCATAACAATTGCAATTGCTTCTGGTAACATAATCTAAAGATATCCACCAGAAAATTTTTGTCAGAGGAATGTCTCACATGTAATTCAGATGTTGGAGGAGGCAATGGAAGAGAATGATATGTGAAGTAAGACTGAATCACACTATAAGGTGGGGTATATATAGCAAGAACTTGTTCTTTTACCTGATACGAGTAATGTGTGTGAAGATCAACTGACGACATGAAACAAGTCTGAGTTGGGTGTGTCTGAAAATCAAAGTAGGAATTGCAAAGCGTATAAACTTATTTGAAGATTGAAATTGGTTACCTATAGATAGCAACATGCAAGTTTCTAACCATCTAACTAGTCCAGAACAGATATCTAGTCAAAACATAGTTTAGTCAAACATAAATCCTGCTTCATGAAGTAGATCAACTGAAGCAAGGCATGTTCCAGCACCACATAAGAACTAACCAGAAGAAGAACAATCAAATATTAGATGAGATTGAAAAGCAAAATTATAAGTGAAACAAATGGCCCCACAGAAGAATGAACTTCACCAAACTACAAGTAAAAATCAAGATGCTATTGAACATATAAAGTCCTAATCAGTGCAAGCCCAACAAGAAGCTAAAACAATGTCCATTGGATACAAATTGCTAAGGTATTTCCACGTAATCAACCAATTATACGCTAGAACCTTTCTTATATCCAGATTTGCATGTTACCCATGAGCTCAAGCAATCAAAGTAAGCTCTACAAACCACGGAAATACCAAGTTGACTTCAATTTTGCATGCGTGAAATGCTAGGATGATAGAGCAATGATTTGTGTGTTTGCATATGTGCAATACTAGGAGAAAAAAGCACTGATAAAAGCATTGAGAAACAGAATACATGATAAAGATCTGTCAGCTTTTGCTCAACTCATACTCAAATGTATTCACTGAAAAAAGATCACATGGAGGAAAAGAAAAAGTAATGGAACATATCCGTTAGAAATTCAAGGCT
Source organism: Adansonia gregorii (assembly GCA_038382025.1). Classification (NCBI taxonomy): domain Eukaryota; kingdom Viridiplantae; phylum Streptophyta; class Magnoliopsida; order Malvales; family Malvaceae; genus Adansonia; species Adansonia gregorii. Next base: position 5,090,439 of record JBBYHO010000002.1, read on the forward strand.
TGTGAACTTACATGAATCCATCCCAGGGGAAAAAGAGATAATTTATCTTGAACTTCAAAAATTTCTTCTTCATTTAATGTTGAACACTGAATATTAAAAAAAAAAAAATTTATCATTGCGATAGTACTAAATCACATGTAAACATGTACAATGTCATAACGAACCTTAAAGTGGTTAACTCTTTCGGCACAAAATAATTAGGTTAGAAAGAATAATATACCATACCGAATCTGAAGTTGACTCCTGCTTTGGAATTATAAGTGTAGTGATGTGGAAAACCCTGTTTTTCTACAGCCACAAAAATTTAAAAGCATAAACAACCTCCTGCAGCGACCCTGAATCCTCTACTTCTTAATCATCTTAAACAAAAAAAAATTATCAACTTCAAAAATACAGTTTTCTCACCAATGATCCAGCTAAAACACCACATGTTTCCAAATTCTTTTCTGTATTTGCCCGAGCCAGTCGCAAGAAATCCTCCATCATTTGTACTGGCTGCAGAATAAGCCAACAATTCAAATATAAATCAATGTAGAAGGCCAAAATATGACAACCATCAAATTCAACCAACCAACAAGGAAGAACAAGGATTGATAGAGGAGACATACAACATGTAAATGTTGATATGAACTAGAGTTTGGCATTCCATCTTGAGAAGGCTTTGCAGGACCAGGTCTTGGATCAGCAACTTTTGATGGAGGAATTGGACTAAATTCTGGTTGTATTTGTGCAAGAACAGGAGGAGGAGAAGGTTGTTTGATGCCAACAAATTGGAAAGGATCCTCCCTTGCTTCACTAATCAAAGAGGGACATAACTTTTCAGTAGGATGTAACCATCGACCATCATCTAAGGAGAGCACTGACTCCATAGCAGAACCAACCCCTCCTGGTTCACCATCTTTTATAGCCAAAGGCACATATTGTCCAGCCTGATTCAGGCTATAACAAATTGTAACAGCAAATAGACAAATGTTAAAGCAGCTGCATTGTACCAATACAAACTAGAAGTCTTGGCAGATATGTTATCTTTTAATATTTACAGAATATCTAAGGGAAAAGCATATCATAACAGGTAGTACAAAATATGCATGAAAGTCTAAAGAAGAAAGATTAGACTTTTTGGAAGTCCCCTACCTTAAATTTTCAGCAGGTGCCAAGTCCACATTGTTTGGATACTGAACCTGTATTACACAGCAGAATCAATTATTTGACGCAAGTTGTGCAGTTCAGCGTTAACAAAAGAGATTATATAATGAATAGGGCAAGAAGATGGGAGGGAGATAAAACAGACAGAGGTTAACCTTTATCTCTGCACTTGGTCCAAACCACTGGCCCCGAAGGCCATTAGGGCCGAGAAATGAGTGTCTAGACAGAGTTTCTTTATTTGGAAGAGGTATATTAAGAGACCTGAACAACCAAGGAAGATTGATACATGTCAGCCTCGAAAAAAAAATTGTGAACTAAGTCTTATTTTTAACACAACTTTCCAATAAGGGCCCAGATGGACAAATGCAAATAAATATGACATTAAGCAAAATAAAGGACAAACAAATTAGGATGATGCTGTAAAGCATAAGTAACACACAATTTGAATTTTATGCATGGCCATGCTTTTGAAAGCAATTAATTCCCTTTCATTAGGAACGAGAAAAAATTGCAGAGTTGAGTTTTAATGGATCCCACCCATAAAACCGCGGATTTTCACATTGGAAAAGATGCGACTTAAAGGTTTCATTATTCAAAGTATCATTAACAATAACAAAAGAAACTCACATCTTCTGGAACTGCTTGTCAATTTGATTACGATTATTGTTATACTTCCATGAAGATTGAACTGCCATGTTGGCAGGCTGTATCCAAATAAAAAGGAAAAACTGTTCAATTCAAAGGTGCAAGCAAAAACAAGATAACAAATTGGACAACCATAGATATAGAAACAGGGAAAGGAGATATCAATAATTACATAATCAAATCACATGCATCCACCAATGATCAATGGTTTACTACCTGCTTAATATCCAAGCTCATATTAGACCCTTTATTTACAGGGGTCCAATCCAAAGGTGACATCTTATCTGAGTCATTGAAAGTGCTTTCACGGCCATCAAGTTCAACCAATTGAGCCCCTGCACGAGCTTTATTTAGTTCTTCGATTCTCTGGTGAACCTTCGGTTTCAAAGACTCAAGCTCATCGAGTACAGCTAAAAGTCTCTGCAAATAAGAAATAATACAACCCAAACATCATCAAGTACCATACAACCGGACTCACATCACAAAGCACTCACAAAACAGTTACACCTCACCTTCCTATACACCGCCTTTTCTTTTGGAAGCAAAACCTGGTAATCTCGATGGAATGGTATCGTTTCTGACACCAAACTGATCAAAACATAAGTTCATAAATAAGCTTACGCAGATTAATTAAGTACAACGAATTCAATTGGCACTAAGCTTCCTCACCTTGAATATCTAAGTAGAATTATGTACAAATCTACTATATTTTTTTCGTCTCGATAAATGTTCCCCTGAAAATTTTAAAAAAATTACATTAAAAACCTGTATATATACCTAAAATTTCTAGCCAACAGAGATAGACTACGAATTCGCGAGGCAATGTTACAAACGAAGCAAATGAGCACTTAAATTACTATCATTTTCAAAAATTATGATAATTAGTTTGTATCAATGATCTAATTGAGTATTAACTATGAAATTAGTAGCAATTAAAACTTCGAAAAAAAAAAAGAACGATTAAAACTGAAATTAAGCTAAAATCAAACATTAGATGATCAAAACGTCGTAATTATCTAGAAAAAGTGTAGATTAGGCAGAGTCTTGGGACGGAGAACCTGTTTGAGGAGACTATCGGCGATTCGATAATAGTAACGGATAGGAATTCGATTATCGACTTCGATTCTGCGAGCCATCGCATTCACGTCGATCTTCATCTTGTTCCTGTATTTCTTTTCCAATTTTCAATAATTTCCTTCCCCTTTCGCGGATGAATTGCCGTTTTCTTCAGAGTCCGACTCGGAGATCGAATACTTTGAACGTGTTAAGAAAAGAAGAAAACTCTGTTGTTCGATGGGAAGCTTTTTCCTAATTATGTCCACACGGTGCTTTGCGGTAGAGCTTTTATTCCGTACGGGCGTTAGCAAATTAGAGATTTTTAAAATGTAAGGAAAGCCAATCATTCAAGGACATGCCATATTTTATATTTTTTTAATTTAAAAGTGCACTTAGGAAAACTATTATCTAAAAGGTTTTCATAAGTTTTAAAAATTTATTTTTTTCAGTACTAAAATAATTAATTTGACAGTTTAACACGTTATACTCGATGTAAATATTCACATACTAACCTTGTACATTTATCATGAAAATTTCAAACATATACTCCCTTCCATAATCAATTTGTTTTGAAATGTTTTTATTAAAAGTTGTTTGGGACAGATCATACGTAAATAAATTTAATTTTTATTTTATTATTTATTATATTATTAAAATATTATTTTTATTTTAATATATATTTTTAATTAAATATAAATAAAATTTTTACTATTAAATTATAATTCAAGACGTATTTTATTTGAATTTACAAAAACCTTATGCAAGGGCCGGGCTGGTATCAATGTGATGTCGGAAATGCCAAGATGTTGGACTATTCGTTACATTTTTGGGCCGCAAAGCATGGCATTGTTTCCAAATGAGGATAGACTCATAA
>JBBYHO010000002.1:5100172-5118785 GCA_038382025.1 Adansonia gregorii
TGCCATTCCCATTACATGACTGTTAATAGTTAAACATATAATTCGATAAAAAAAATAAAGTTGATATTATTCAGAATGAGCCAAAAAGAATAAAAGATAGCCCTTTTTTAAGATAAGGATGATGCAAAAAGGTTGTCAGTTCGAGAATACAAATTATTAGTGTATTTTTCTAAAAATATATAATGGAAATGAAAGGTTTATTCTTTTGTAATGAACACTATACTATATTCTTTGAGTGATTTGAAATTCTAAGATTAAACTTTTAGGCCAACAGCTCTCGTTATAGACAAGACAGGAACTTAGGATTTAGAACTTTTTCATTTTTGTCATTGTTTGCTGCTCTAAGCGAAGGAATCCAATGCAAATTGGAACTCTATTTTCTTTTTTCTTTTATCAGGAAAATTGGAATTTGCTTAATGTCTTCTCTTTACTATCAAAATCATCTTTGAGTCCGATATTTTATTTTTTTTAAATATTTATACTCAATAAAATTAATAAACATTGAATATTAATATAAAAATATTATTTTTTAAATATATAAAAAAATTTTATATATTGACCTCAAATTCAAGTAACACAAAGCAAAGCTATCTCCAATTGAGTGACTGAAAACAATTTATTAAAACAAAGGACCCTTTTGACCATTTCTTTATCTACCATTGCATTCAGCAATTCAAACCAAATGATATATAGAGATTTTACAATGAGATTTTACCTGGAACAAGACTATAAACACAAGAAAAATAATAATAATTCAATAGACAGCAACACTAAAAAAAACCCCCCAATACCCTTTTCTTGCTTTTGTACCAATACTACCAAAAATTTTCTTACACAAGAATGAAGAAATGAACCTGTACAAACAATCTGCAGGGTTGAAACATGTCAAAATGCCGACGGCAATAGATGAAGTGACAGGTATTCTAGACATGTTTTTTTATTGGAAAGAATCTGATCTAATCCGGAGACGGCAACGGGTAGAAATTTCTGAATTTTATGTATTTTTCTAGGAGGAAGGATGGTATGATAAGACTGCTGATCTATCATTAGGCTTCCGGGAAGAAAAGCAAGATGAAGAAGTGTTTGAATTTTCTAGGTCAGGACATGGTTCGGGAAAGACTGACTCCGAAAAACCAGAAACATATGAACATATCCAAGAACTGGACGAGGTTGAGGGAGAATTGATTGATAAGGTGATATTGGATAGACATATAGAAGTGAAGGGTGATTCTTGGATTCCTGTGAAGTTTCCAGCCAAACTGATATTTTCGCCAACGATATTCTGCAAGGTGAATAACTCCAGTACTGGAAATGCATCAGGATCGAATTTGTCATCCGGATGGGATCCATAATGACCGGTGGCAGCCAACGCCGTGTTAACGTCCAGCATATCAACATCTGATATTGTGATCTCTTTGATATAACCACCCCTACCCTTGGCTGTTCTGAACTCTATACCAGTTAATGAGTTGCAGAGGTGGAGCTGCTGCGCTTGGACATTGGAAATGCCACCAGACATTTCGCTACCAAAGGCAAGAGAAGAGCCTGTGGATGATTGAAGATGGACCCTTCTGATGTGGACATTTGTGGTAGGTCTCCCATATGCAATGCCATACTCATCCCAGCCACTCTTGAGGGAGATCGCATCATGGCCTGTACTAATGCTGCAGTCCTCGATGCAAATGTTATCCGAAGAATCTGAGAACCAGAATGTTAAGAATGATTCAGAAATTTTTGCTGCAGAACCATCTTTAAAGACAATGAAAGGCAAAAGATTGCACAAACCCTAGAGGTATAAAATAAAGAATTAAGCTTTAAAAAGGTTATGACATAAGAAAAATGGGAGAGATACTCCAGCTCCACCTATAAAGATGGACAAAAATACTAGAATGAACTATGTTGCTCCGATTCTTCTTTTTTCTTTTAAATATCCGTATCCAACATCCATATCTGACCGTATCTGGATATAGATACGGAGATGACTTTACAAGAACCCTTTAAATAAATAGATATCTTAGAAAAAAAATTAAACATACTTACATTCAACACTCAAATTTAAATTCGAGTATCGTAGAAAATGACTGCTTTGAAGGTCATTATTTTTCATAAAATATCAGCAAATTTACCAGACGCAAGAGAGATAATGTGATAAAGCAAGATTTAACCAATTTCGGAAGCAATCTCCGGGTACAGCTCATATAAAGAAAGAAAAAGTTTTCAGATTTCTAAAAGTAAAAATGGAGTTAAATAAAAGCAAAAGCAGCTATTGTAATTTGTAAGAAAAGGCACCTAGTCTATAGTGAAAGATGTTGACAATAGATCTATTTTGCTCTGACTATTCATTTTTTTGAAGTATTAATATCCGAAACTTATGTCCGACGCATTTTTAAACATGGGTAAGGGGATGTACCCCACCAAATATATAGGAAAATATAAAAAAATTTGAATATACCTATGTCCAACATATACTCATATCCGACATTCACAGTGTCCGAGTAACACAGCTCAATATGATCAAACTAGATATTAGTCATCACGAACCTGGGACTATGCCAACAGTATCTGGTGATCCTGGTGGAGCGTAGACTGATATGTTATAAATGCGAACATTGCTGCATAAAATCCAAGTAGATAGACTTTTAACATTTCATCTATGGTCACAAGATCAAATAATAAAAGTGTTTAAAAGCAATCTGAAAGGTATTCTAACAAACCTGCAGTAGACTGGATGAATGTTATATGCAGGGGCATTGAGAAAAGTAATGTTTGAAACGTGTACGTATTCGGATGACACGAATTCGACGAGGTGAGGGAGGCTATGGTTTAAAGAATGAGATGTGAACCATTGCCACCAAATTGAGCCCTGCCCATCAATGGTTCCATTATCACCTAGTGCGACATTGCAAGTGTGAGTTTATCTGAGACTCAACTGCCATTTTTTTCTTTTTTAACGAACGGAGAGTGAAAGAATTGAGGAAAAATAATGTTAAAGAGATGATCTTACCAGTTATTACAACATCATGCAGCATGTAACCATTTATCAAACTTTGATATCTTCCTCCAGGAAGTTGAATTCCTCGACCATATGAGGGTAAAGGTTCAACAATATCCCAGTGTGACGGATCCTTGGAAGCAAGAAAAGCAAGTTTGAAATCAAATCAAGCTTAAAAATTGCTCCTAGTAATAACTGTTGTTTCCATTGGACAAACAGACTACGTTGCTTCGACTCCTAATTTTTTTTAAAGTAAAACGTGTCTAATACATTTTTAGATATGGATATAGAGATATAACTATGAACTTCCAAAAGACCTTCTAAATATATGGATAACTTTGAAGAAAATTGAATATATTATGTCGAACACATATCCATATTCGAGATTCACACCCAAATCCGAATAACGTAGCTTTAAAATCACAGATAAACAAAGAGAAGTGCGGGCAAAGGGGAAAAAAAAAACCTGAGATCCAAGAATGACAGCGCCCTTTTCCAAGAAGAGAGTGAGATGGCTAGTGAGATTGAAACTTCCTGTAAGCCATCTACCAGGTGGCACATAAAGTTGGGCACCACCTTTGTCAGCAAAAGACTTAAGATAGAAAATGGCATTTTGAAAGGCAATGGTGTTCAAGGTTTTGCCATCTCCAACGGCACCGAATTCCAGGATGGATACACTATGGGGCCTCGGTTTCAATGTCAGCTTATTATTATCGCACTGCCCATTGCTTTCTTCCCCATTAACTTTGATTGCATTGCACAATGCCAGTAGCAAGAGCAATGCCACCTGATGCAACAATATTGTTCAAACAAGAAAAGGGGCAAAACAAGGAAATCAACAATTCCGATTCTTCAATTTTCTTTAATTTTTTATGTTTTATATCTATATTACATACAGTTTTGGATATCTATACAAGAATATGACGTTTCAAAGACTTTTCAAATATATGAAAAAATATGAAATATGTTGGACATAAATCTATAACGATACTCATACTCAAGTGTGAATAACATAGTCCATCAATGAAGACAGATGATTACAAAAGAAAGAGAAATAAAAAAACAAGAAGAAGAAGAAGGAGAGTTTCACATCAAGGACACAAGACAAGGACAAAGAGAATCAAACCTTTATTAGCTTTAAAAAACCTTTGAAAACACATCAATCTGGTAAGTAGTAGACAGTATCAAAACAATGTACTAACTTCTCAAGAAAATAATACAAATGCTAGCAGCAAAAAAATAGCAATGCCTTGCCTTCTAATGCAGTACCGCCAAAAAGGGGAACCACATCATACAAAGAACAGACAAACTTTGGACATGTTATACAAATATGATGAATTATCATAATTGAAATGATGAATAATTGTCCAAAGCAAATCAAGTTAATTAAGAAGGCAAATGACTAGGAAACTAAAATAAAGGAATTACGAGGAAATTAAACAGGCATTACAGCATCTTAAATTCCAATGGCAAAGATGATTTTATAACTCCAAAACCAAGGAATATTGACAGTCTGAGAATCCAATGAAACCAAAAGTCGGCTAAAAAAAGGGTTGTAAAATGAACAAAAATTCCACAAACTCAAGAAAAGAATATAAAACATCAAGAAGCAAATTGGAAGCTTCAATATCATCAGAACATATACGTAAGAGCCAGCATTGATTATGAGCAAATCCAGTTAAAAAAATCCCAGAAAAGTAGTCAGGTTTGTTCATCAAAAACACTTTAAACAAATCCATAAAATCAAAACTTCAATTCTTTATGGTCTAGCCATCCAGGGAAACAGAACAAAAAAGAGAAAATCAGATCCCCAGTTAAAAGAAACGTACTTACTGGCAACTTCATATGTCAAATGCCTCAGCAAAACTGACCAGAGAGAAACAAAGTAGTGAAGTACAAAAGCTGATATGCTGTCAAACTCTTGAAACAAAAGGGAAAGGAGAAGAAGAAGAAGAAGAAGAAGCACCGGAAATACAGGGCAGCTTTCTGTAAGTAAAAGAATTATAAGAATTAATCATATATAAAAGACGTAAGATTTTAGTACATTCTTTCTTTTATTTGGACACAAACGGTTTAAAGTTAAAAAATGACAGCTTTTTTCTTTTTATTTTTCAATTTTCATGCACATAAATATGTGCAGCAGTGACAAAGAGAATAATTGGAATATAAAGCATTAACGTCACTAATCAGTAATTACCCCATTAACTATATATGATTAATAACGTCTCTTGCCGACAAATTTTGTTTGAAACGGCCCTTCCCCCCGCTTGAACTGTGTTGTGTTATGTTTATCTTACAGTTGTTAAGGGAAGTGATTGGTAGATATTGAGAATTATTTTGAGACAGGAGGTGAGTTAAGACGTGGGTTTTGTCAGTATGCTTGGGAGATGAAGGCCCAGATTGACACGTATGAAGGTGGGACAGAAAGACGGTGCAACCACAGGTGACAAGCTAAGAGAGAGATAGAAAAGGGGAATAATAATAAAATAAGGCGGAGAGAGTGCATGGGGCATTGAGACTGCATGTGGGTTGACAGTGCAACGAGGGAGAGAGTAGGTCCCATGTTCAATCATGGCCACGATGCCAGCCTGGCCTCAGTCACTTGACAGAACATAACAGACAGAGAGAGAGAGAGAGAGAGAGAGAGAGAGAGAGATAAAAGAATTGAAAAAGAAGAAAAAAAAAAAAACTTAAAAACTCCATTTTTGAGCGTCAGTCATGCCTGTGATTTTTGGGTCAAGTTTTTTTTATTGGCCAACTGGAGCAACTCTTCTTGGATGACATGTCACAGCTTTCATTTCCTACCAAACAAAAGGAAAGAATTGATATTTCTTTAAAGTGAATAATTTCAGGCTTTTAGTGGGGGGAAAGAAGTGAAAATGGGGGAAATCAGAGGTAAATTTGGATGGAATCTTTTGGGGTCGACTAATTTTAGGTAAAAAAATATTTTCAAATCCATTTAGATTTGGAATGAATTGGATTATGTTGGGGTTGGATGAATATTATTCATTATATAAATATACCACTCGAATGAGAAAGTGGCCATAAATGTTCATTTTATGAAACCATTTTTTGCTACTGCTATTTGAGTGTCTATATATGTTTGGAATGGAATGAAATGGAAATTACAGCTCATCATTGATGTTTATAACTCTAAACTTGAAATTTTAATGCAACAAACAGACAGGGGACACCATATAGGATCATCAGGAGTGTGGAATTGACTTCAGCAATGAAGGGAATTTTGTCCTTTCGGGCCACAGAGCAGAACCAAAAATTTATGAGAGTCACGTCATGAAGATGAGAAAACTTTGCAGCATTTCTTTGCGTGATCGGTAGAGGTAAGTAGAGATTGAAGGAGGGTTTAATTAGCTCTCCTGAAGCTGAATCATTGTTTTGGGAGGGGACTAGGCTAGTGCGCTGAGACTCTTGGATTGTCCTGGAGACGTCCGGGCATTCCTAAACCTTCCGGTGTGACGCCTACCACCTTGAACCCTGTTCTGCAGATTGTCTAGCTTACTCCTCCTAGGCTAGTGCTTTCTTTAAACTCGGTTGACAGTTTTGGGCACGTAGATTGTCTAGCCTACTCCTCCTGTCTAGGCTAGCGCTTTCGTTAAACTCAGTTGACGGTCTTGAAGCTGAAGTGGTGGCACTAGCTTTGTGTTCTCTTGGGTTGTCGTTTGATGGTTTTTCTTCTTTGGATACTTCGCCTCTACACCACCATTTTCGGCATGCCCCACTTTTCAGCCCCTTGACTGAACCTTCACTATTAACTAATACACTACCACCTTCTGAATTTGTCAGTTTGTTACCTACAGTTTCATCTGAACTCATTATTAAAGAATAATAAAAACTTAACAGACAACTTTTCTTACTTCTCATTTATATTTTAGTTAAATTTTTGTTTTCAGAAGCAAAATCTCTGTAGCCAATAGCCTATTGGTGGATCACCCAAAAGGGAAAGGGGAATAAAAGTACATGGGAAACGGACCAATGTGAATAGCCAAAAGGCCCTTGGGGTTTGACAGAGTTTTGAAAGCAGCAGCAGTCTCAAAAGTCAAGGGGGGGGTGGAAATAGGACAATTGAAAGACACAAAATAGCCATGATATATTATCCTAGTTCTTTATTTTTTATAATATTTATTGATATTTATATTTTATATATATTTAGATAAATATATAAAGATTTGATCTTTCAATCAGTTATAAAATTTTTAAAAATTGAATAAATACGTATTAAATATATATTTATATTTTATTATCACATGAAATATGATAATATAGATAAATAGACAATAAAAAAAGGTCTTGTAATATTTTAGGAAAAAAAACCCAATAATACTTCTGATTTCAGACTGTTGGGAGGTGGAACAACTCAAGGCTCACTTGAGATGAGCAGATGAATGCTAAGGATTCAAACCCTTGAAATTATTCACATTTGTACGAACTATTCTTACACCCTTTTAACCTCCTCGAATTATCATAATTTGCCCAGAAATGAACATGAATCACATGTCAAGATTTTAAGCGATTTGAGCCCAAGTCTAGAGATATAATACATCTTCTCTATATACATCTTTTTGATAATAGATCAGAGGTGTCTTCAATTTTTACCGCAGTCTAAATCTTTTCGAACAATTTTAAAACTAAATTGATATATGATCTTGCAAAGAGCATGCTCTAAGGTCCTCAAGATCGTAATGCATAGTAGTTATTAGCTCTGCTTCTACCAAGAAAAATATGGATCTAGCTCCCCTCCATTTCTTTTCTTTAACGTGAAAAATACAGGCTTTGACCCCACGTAGAGCTTCGCTGGAAGCAATATCCAATCTCATCTAATTTGTAACAAAATCAAATCCATTCTAAACCGTATTTTTCAAATTTGTTGACAAAATGTTCATATGAATCATGGATTGGATATTGACCGAATTATTGCCCTACATATGAACATGACATGTTGGGAGCTCATCCGATATCGAAAATACTAGAAACAATAATTGATCAAGCTGAACCAAAACATTATTACAAATAGCATGCAAGAGTCCAAAAAGTGACAAGATCCGTAACCAGGTGTACCATGATCCTTATACAGTCAAAATGACCAATGAAAAACAAAAAAAAAAAAAAAAGGCCTTGCAGGAGCTTTTGCCTGTACCGTTTTTCTTTGGCAATTACTGAGTTAAGACCCTACAAAACTGAAGCATCTTCTAGTAAAAAAGTAAAGGATCTTTCTTGTTTTGTATACGAGAAACATAATACAAGAGAGAACTGCGGAAGCAGTTGCACAGTCCAGACTTCCAGATGACAAATCATTTTGTCACAGTTGACATAAAATACTGAATAGCTAATCTACTGAAGAACATTGCCCAAGACCCAAGAGAAGTAAAAAATAGTCTGCTAATCAAGTGGCAGGTAGGTTGATTCCTTGTCGTGTGATTGCGTATATTACTTAACCTCTTTTTATTTCTTAAAATAGTTTTGTTCAACATTCATATTCGACACGTTCAAACTCTTAATTTTTTTTGTAATATTCTTATTTAATATTCATGTTCGATACATTTTTAAATACAAATATAACTATATAACTCTTCAAAGATCCTCGTATAAGAAAAAATTAAAAAAATTAATTATATCTACATTACATTGACGCTTGAGTCCAACTAATACACGTCATTGCCACATGTTGTCTATGTTCAGCTCAAACAGGAAGTGGCAGTTCCTCTAGAAGAGCCTAAGGTTTGCAAGGCCATGCGGCCAGGCATTTTATCTGGGGTAATTGTTTTCCTTCCAATTATTAGGCCTTCGGCCAAGATTCGTTCAGCTCCTGGGCTTAACGTTGTTAAAAAAAATTAGTAGAGGGCTCTAAAGTCGATTGCAGAACAGTAGAAACATAAAACAAGACCAAGCAGAACAAAATCCTAAGGACGAACAGTTGAGAGTTTCTAGTCTCTCTCTCTCTACACACACACACCCGTTCAGAACTGCATTTACTAAAAAAGGTAGATGATCATCAGAGAAATGAAATGAAGTAGCAATTAAAGGTCACATTTATCAAAGAGACTAGCATCCAATATATATACATGAATATATCTTTGCTAATGTGATCTAACAATTTTTTCCCTGTGCTCAAACACATTAAATTAGGCACATACAAATGGACAACCTACAAATTATACACGGATGACTTGCAAATTACAAAGCAGAACGGCCGTTAATGTTCATCTCTGCAGCTGCTCAGAAGTGTTAGTGGTGGATGATGCTGCCGTCCTGCCATTCTCTGTTCCGTTATCAACAGGAACAGGCAGTCCCCACTTCCTCTCCGCTTCAGAGGGTTCTATAACTTTAACGGAGCCATCTGTCAGTCCCACGGCTAACTGACTGGCTTCCTGTGGGTGTGTCGTGACAACAAGTGGGTATATCGTTTGGCTGTCACAGTAGAACATTGAAATTGAAAGTAAGAACTCACGTGCGTGCTTCGCGTTAGTGGAAGCCGAAGTATTGATTTCTAAGGCTTTTCAAAGCAGCATATGAATAAAACATTGAATCACTAGTGAAACAAAAAAAAAAATGTAATAACATGCTGATATAAGTTGTAATGAATTACTAGTTCAACAATGTTGGAGAGATATATGCAGATGGTGCAATACGGCATCTGAGCCTCAAACTATCAGCATCAAACACTCCAATGTTACCATCAGTAAAAGTAGTATATACTAGTTGGCTATTACAGGAATACGCTGCGCTGGATATAGGTGAAGAAAGTACTTCTTGTGGCATCCACTGCAATATAAAAGAACATTAAAATTTGCTCACCCCACTACTTAAATTTATTACGTAAGCTGTAGCTTTTTACCTGCCGAACGCGTTCTATCTTGTTAGCATCATATACTGCAAGTTGTGTTTCATGGCATGCTAACAAGTGAACTTGATCAGAGTGAAATTGCACACAAGTGTCACCCTGAGGGGCCTTGCCACCTGGCAGTTGAAGTGCAACTGATTTTATCTTTTCCCAGTTATCAGTGTTCCAAAAGAAAAGCTGCAAAAGAAAGAAGCCGACAACACCAGCAGTAATAAAGGACGATAAGAACCACTGGTCATATCTATCTACCAACTAGGAGAGAATACAAAAATGGAGAAAACATCAAGAACTAAAAGTGATTAGGGCTTAATACAAAAGAATGAGAGAAGTTTCTTTTCAGGCAACAGAAATTAATTTCTTTTGTTTCAAAGCAAGAAAAGAACCATGGGAACCATTAAGAAAGATATTCAGATGCAATAATCTCATTTTCAGTATCAGACACATTGCAACCTTCTAAAATTAGTCCTATCATCTAGGCAACCAAACAAAGCAAATGCATAAAGAAGTATATCTGAACCCTTTTCCAAATTAACCACGTTTTCATTTTAAATAACGATAGGCACAAGTACACACAACCACAAACAGGGAGGTTTGATGAGATTGAAAACCTGAGCATCAGCACCAGAAGAAACCAGGATGTTGAGACTGGTGGAAAATGCTAAACCAGTAATGCGTTTTTGGTGACCCTTCAATTTTGTTTTGACCTACAGGAAAAAAGCACCTCTTTTCATATTAAATATCAAAAGGTACTGCTAGCAATGAAAGATATAAAGATATACTTAAATCATCTACCTCGTCCACCCTGACATTGTAAATATGGATGGCTGAGTCTTCCACTCCAATGGCTATGACATTATTATCTTGAGGATGAAATGCCAAGAAGGTCGAAGCTGGAGGAGGTGGCATAAAAGTTGCCATTACCTGCAAATCAATGCCATATCATATCAAGTTAAATATCACTATAGATGGAATCAAAGTTGGCAAGAAACTCCAATCTATTCAAGATCTGGCAGTCACAAAAAATAATAATAATAATAATTTACCTTGAATGTCATCATATTAAACAATGAAACCTTTCCGCCACAAGCAGACATTACATAGGAGTCATTCTTTGAGAGTGCTATGCATGGAACTGCATCTTCAGAATCATCTGGGACATCATTAGTCATAACAAGACCACTGTTTGGTTCCCAAAGTTGTGGAACAATGCTTGCAGTGGCCTACAACCACAAAAGAATATTACACAAGGAAACTTTTCTACCAATATCATATCTACAAAACAGCGACAAGTACCGTCGTACGAAAATTTGCATGTATGTTTTGTTGGATAATTACATATGAGTGTCAGCAATGCATAAATCACCTTGCCACTAGGGTTTTGTTCACTGCGACTCCATTTCCATAGCTTCTGGACCCCATTTGTCCCAAGAGCAAGGACCCCAACACCAGAATTCGTGTAAAGAAGTCTAGCAACCTTGATATACAGGTAATTTAATAATCATAAAAATGATAAACTGAACAAGATAGCGCTGAAAGATTTTTTTTTTTTTAAAAAAAAGAGACAGAGACAGAGACAGAGACAGAACAAAAAGTATATATTAAAGTAAAACCTTGCTAGCAGTACCCAAGTTGTCCGGCATGGTGACTGTTCGACAATGAGAAGGGTCAACAATCTCAGTTAGTTCCCAAGGTTTGGTTTTATCAGACACATCCTCCAAATTTCTTGGCTTTTCAATGCCTCTACTCATCGGTTCAACACCATTCTACGAGAAATTGTAATTCTAATTAGATGCTAGTTTAAAGATCTTGAAAAATTGCATTAGAAGACAAGCAAACTAAGCTGCATCAAGAGAAGGTCTGTAAAATCTCTCAACTTTATTTTAATAATATTTTATGTTCTTTAATGTTTGAAGAAATTGATACTTGTTAGGTGGTGTTATCCTACATTCATTAAGTATTAGGTTTCCCATAGTCTCATATTCAGGTCGGGTCTCTCCACCTACTACTAATAGGATTTAGGTTGTATGCTTAAAAACACTCAAAAAATAAAAAAAGAGCAAAATGTAAAGCATAGTGCATGTGCAGCCATACAAGAGTAGGAGTAGGTCTGGCAGGGCTATCTACGCGTTCTACTTTGCTAACAACAGGACCAATGCTTGTAACCAGAGAGGAACTAGATACCTGATCCATCATAAAGCAAAAAACCAAGACGTCAATGGAAGTTCATGGCATAAACAAACAAAAGCATCTTAGAATTGCAATGGAAGACGTAACCTTCATCTCAAGTGGTGTTCTCGATGCTTCATAAGGTCGAGCCTCCATTGCCCTTAATGCTCTAAGACCACTGGCATTCGCAAGAACCTTGAATCCATTGTTTGCCATAGTAACAGCAAGCAAATTTCCTTCCTTGTTGAATCTCAATCGGGGAAGACTCTATACCATCCCAAATCAAGTATTATCAATTTGAAATCATTATTCATTCAAAGATGCATAAAAAAGTAAGTTTAAATGAAAAAAACGAGATGCTAACCGGAAGTCCCCCCTCAGCTTCTGTGCTGGTAAGAATATTTGTATTATCCATATCCCAAAATTTAATCTGGCTGTCATCACCCACAGCCAAAAAACGATTCTTTGTTGTGTCAAACTGTACTACACCAGTAGAGTTCTTTCTAAGACCAGAAAATGTCCTCTTTATTTTTCCTTCACTTTCATTCCATTCAACCAAAAATGAATCCCCATCTTTGCTTGTCCCGCAAGAGAATAACCTAAATTAGAGAGAGGATTGTTAAATATTTACTTCTCATATATGGCTAAGGAAATTTGTAGCATCAGTTTAAGAGAAAAAGGCTAACCATTGTCGATTCTAATTTTAGTTTCAATTTATTACGTACTTACCTACTACCATCAGCGCTATATAGCATCGTGGTACACCACTGTCCAGGAGCATCATAGTCAACCCTAGAGCCCACATTGTCATACAACCAAGCCTTGATTTTTCCATCAACAGCAGTTGAAAATATAAACTGCAACATGACAGAAGTTCATGTAATAGGTTAATTCGAAAACAATTCACAACTGATGAACACATTTATCAAGCTCATGCCTGATAAAAGCTGATTAACAAAACATGAAACAGATAAAATATAGACAAATAATACGGATGCAAACTTTTCCTGAGATATACAGAAGGGATATACCAAAGACGCACAGATACCACTGCATTCTGATCTTGTGCAGACAAGAAGTTCCAGCATGCAAAGTACAAAGAATAGCATCATTTATAATCTATTATACAGTTGCACATACAACTTACTTATATGTGATGGCAAAGATTTAGTAATGTACATATTGCTGATACAAAAAGCTGCCATATTTTTTTCTCAGGTTAGAGTACACTAAGCTTGTATCACAAGGTTCCTTGAGCAAGAGGTTACCAAATAGTTCTTTAAGCTTATCCACGATATAAGTGCTTTCCCTTAAAGCATAAATTATCTTCCAGACTCCATTAAAAGAAACTGCCTACCTGAATATTTTCCTTCTGGTGAGGACAAACAGAATAAACAGGTGCCTCATGGCCTTCAAAATCAAAAAGCTTACTTCCAGCCAAATCCCACACCTACAGTTGTTACTGTAGCTGAGAACACATGAAGTTCAAAGAGAAATGGAACAAAAGTCTATTATATTAACTTTCCTTACCTTTATTAACTTATCATCTCCACAAGTAACAACACAGAGTTTTTTGTTTGGATAAGAGAAAGCCAAGTCATTTACACCACCCACATGGGCATCAATCTATCAGAAATCAAACAGATATAGTTTACATTTAAGCGTAATGCCCCCTTAAGCAACGAATAAGAAAATGAATTAGAAACATGCCTCTAGATGCGGACGAAGATCATTAGACCCTTGATAAGCATGCAAATGAACAAGATGTTTTGTAAATGCAACTCCTGCAACAACAAAATTTCAATAAAGAAGCCTAAAACTAGACTTAACAAAGGAAAATCACTCTTACAGCACATACCAATCAAATTTCCATCTGGGCTCCAGGCTACACGATTTACAGATATGGATGAATCTTTAACAATATTAGTCTGCAAGAGAACTCAATTATAATCCTAACAGATGTATTTTGCCAAATACAGGCATTCCAGAAGTAGCAAGCAAAAGTACAAACCTTCTCCTGTTTCAAGAACATTTTAAGAAGATGGGTCGAGGGTAGGAAGATGAAAAAAAACAACTCAGTTTATTGAGTCGGGAGGATATGGTTGGTATTTAAAGCAAGGTAGTCAGTATTGTACTAGTGGGTGTACCGTTTTTGTTTCGGTACTAGTACATACCGATACCTGTATGTTTCCGTATACCATTTTATGTTTATCGGAGTTTGAACATTTTTAATTTATATATATATATATATATATAAAATATTTTCAAATATGAAATAAATGAAATTAAATAAATTTCATATATCAAATTTTCATCAATTATATATAATATTCTAAAAAAACTTCATCAAATATACGAAGATCAATATCAATCAAGTAGTAAGGCCGAAATTTTTTAATGATCGTTAATTTTTTAAATAATTATGTCCAATATTCATCAAATTTACAAGTAATTATGTATAATATTTATCAAATTTAAGATCGACATCAGTTTATTATTATTTTTTTTTTTACAAGCTTATGTTATGTACCGACTAGTATAGCTATTTTCGGTCGGTACAACCGAAACTAGCCGGTACCCACAGGTATGGCCTGAAACCAAGATCGAAATGGAACTAACTATCACCAATACTGTTATATATTGCAACCAGTATGCACCAGCCATTACGGCCGGTAACAGTATAGTCCTGATAACACTGATTTAAAGTATAGTTTTTGAATAGAAGAGAAATATTTTAAAAAGAAGATAGGCCAATTAGTTAGTAACAGAAACAATTTGAATGCTAAAACTGCAATTCTGAAGTATCATGCATTTATGGACGCAGGTAACTGACTTGTCAAATATTCAGACATACTTATCTCAATCAAACTGATGTGTGAATCAGTAATCCCACAACTTTCAGCAATAACGTGAATTTTATTTTTTGTCATAGGTACGATATTAACCTGAAATGAAGCTGAACAAGCAGCCATATTCCATAGCCTGAATGGTTCTGATTGCAACCTCTCTCGCATGCCGACTTCCCATAAGGAAATTTCACCATTGCTACAACCAACTATTAACAAGGAAAAAGCAAGATAAGGAAATACAAACAATAGCACCTAAAATAAAGGAATGAATTTTAATCTAAAATCACTCAAGGCAAGATGGTTTGTAAAGTTTTCAATGATTTTACCAGCGAGTAACGTATGATGAGAAGGATGGAAATCCATGCTTGTCACATTGGATCCCTGGTGAATAGTACAAGCAACAGATTTGGGTATGTCATCCAGTGACCATGAAGCTTGTTGAGGAGGAACAGGATATGTCACCTGAACACATTAATTAAAAATCCAATTAATTGATATTATATATTACAGCACAGTAGCAAATATGTGAGAAGCATCTTATAATCAACAGGTTTACCTCATCAACAGATTGTGCAGACCGCAACCGTTTCATTAATTGCTCATGATCAGTGCTTCCATACTCAGTTATTCCAAATGTATTTGATGGTGTTCTCGGATGTTTCAAAACTGAAACTGCAGTGAAATCCACCAAATCAGGCTGGCTATATATCTAAGGAATAAATCAAACAAGGCCAAGATTTAAGACTAAATACAATAACCCTCTTTATATTAAACTTAAATTAGTTTAAAGGTCTACACAACAAAAGTCCTGGAGTCTCTCAAGTCTCAACTCACCTTTCATCAAGACCATTCCCACATCTTACTAACAGGGAGACAAACAGAGTCAGAAAATATAAATGATATATATAATCCGTATGTGTCACTGAAAATTTTACTCATATTAAAATAATATAAGAGGGCAAACATGAAAACTGAAAAGTATCCCTCCTTCAAGATGATTACTTTGACTATCATGATTTACGGACAGCGAAAATGTCAACCACAATAAAAGCATTAATTTTACCTTGATTTTGAGGAACAGGCAAGGATGAAGCAGAGGCAGCAATAATGGCTGACTGGAACGATGAAGAAGGATTGGCATTTGCCATCCCGCCAGCTAAAGCACTAGCATTAGGTGGAAAAGACTGCAATAGCATAAAAGGAGACAAAAGACATTCTAAGGTCAGCATGAGAAACATGAATCAAGAACATCCATAATCCAAAACGATAGTGAGAATTAGGATCATACTCCACCATGTGCTCCAAGTGGAGCATAAGTTGGAGGCTTAGCAACTGCAGTAAATGGAAGAGTTACTGGAGTAGGAGCACCAGACCCACTTGGAGGAGAACAACTGTGATCAGTGAACAAGGTTTTTATATCTGGATTAGGCCTAGGGTACTTGCACAGCTGATGTTGCCAATTCAAACTGCAAACAAACAATCAGTCAGATTCAACATCATCCATTCCATAATTACAACCAAAAATTCTCATGTAACCAAATGTAAAAATCACCTTTGATTAATCAAAGTTCGCAACCGTGATGCCTTCAAAGTAGGAAAAACAAGCTTTTCACGGAACAATGGATTTGCTTCTATTAGTTTCTTAAGCTCAACCAGCATTATGCTCCGAGCCGATTTAGTATCACCATACTTCGTTAACTGTTCATTTTCCCTATCAAAAACAAACAACTTAGAGTCTTAAACTACCTACAATTCTACATCCAAAACCACTCATCAAATTCCACAATCTTCATTACCTAAAGTTCCCCAGTGTTAAAAGCAGAGTAATTTCCTTATAAAGTTCTTCATTAAATGAGGAGAAAACTTTCAAATCCTTCACTAAAATCTCAACAGCTTTAGCTCTATCATGCCTGAAACAAAACAAACAGCAATATAAAATATTATTATATATAATTACAACAAATCCAATAATAACTAAGCAAAAACAGAACAGAGATTACCGGTCCAAAGCTTCTAGATACTTCTGCTTTCTTATCTCAAAAAAAATCTTCATTGAATATCGATTATCATCAACTTTAGTGAACCCAGAGAGGTATTTCTCAACTTCGTCCCATTCACCGGCGAGAGCTTTCTCTTCAAAGTATTTCATGTTGAAGAAGAATCCTGACTCTTGCTCTAACCTGTGAGCTCCAAAAAAACGACACAAACTCAAATTAAAACGACAATAGAGAACAAATAAAAAATTAAAAGAAAATGAATTTAAGAGCTTACCTGTGAACGGTATCCTTAAATTTTTCTTCTTCGAGGAATTGGAGAATTAAAAACACTAATTCTCTGCTGAGAGACGACATTTCTTCTTGATTTAAAAAATGAAAAACCTTGATCAAACAAGAAATTGAGAATTGAAATTAGGAAGTTAGGGTTTTGATTTAAACAAAAAGTAAAATAAATTAATAAAAGAAAGAGCGAAAGCGAAGTCAGAGGCTGAATTTAAAAGGTGAATGAAAGAAAGAGAGGTGGTTGAAACGACGGCGTCTCTTGGAAGTTAGCGGCTGCTACTGAGAGAAAAGGAGAATGTTTTTAAGGTGTAAAATTGATCGAACTTTGACTGATTTCTAGGGTTTAGCGGTTCCAATTTCATGCTTGGCGTTCAACGAAAACACTAGAAGAACAAGCTGCCAAACCCAAAAAAAAAAAAAAAAAAAAGCGAAAAAAGATAAAGATGATAGACAATGCAAGTTCTTACTTTTTTCGATGCGTTTTTGCAGTTTATTAGCGTCACACCGACCTATCACTTGAGATTTAACTGACTTATCACTAGATTTGATACGTTAGCGTGCTTATAACCTTCCTAAATAGATAAGTGCGTGGCGTTGAAATCGATTTTAAGCTGTTGCTAGGTGCAAACGGAACTTTGTAGAACCGGTTTGCAGTCGAATGGGCTTGGACTTGGGTGATTGCGTGGATGTAAATTAATGGTCAGTTGGAAGTTGTATTGTGATGTAGAGGATGATAACTAAGGATTTCGCCTGGTTGTCGCGGAATCGAAAATGGGAAATTAAGTGGATTTAATAAAAGATAATAAAGTCGACCCATTTGCCGTTTCATGGTCGGTTAATGACGACGTGTTCCAGTTTGACGCTGCATCTGCTTGACTCCTTCAACTTGTGTCGGGATTTGTTTTTTTTTCGACTTTTTTTTTTTAATATTATAATTATCTCGCGACAATTTCGCGCGCCGAGTGGGTAAGGAGTTAGTACTAGGGAGGAATATAAGAACCAGAAGCTTCCGAGGTATTAAAGAAGGAAAATTAGAAGAAATATATTCATATTTATTTTTATTATTTTATTATGGCATTGATAATTAGGGTTATTTTTTTATTTTAATCAAATTAATTATCAAAATTTAATTCAATTTTATTCATCAGTTAATAAAAAAATTTTAGCTCATTATCAAAGGAGAATTTTCAAATATTTTAACTATCAATTAATTCAGTTAAAATAATTAAATTAATTAAATTACTTAAAATATATATTATAAAATATTTTTAAACCTTATTAAATGTTTTAAGTTTAATATTATTCAAGCTTTTTAGTTATTAAAGATATACCTTTTACTTCTATTTAACATTTAAATATTTGTTATATGATTATACTTTTAAATTATAAAAAATTTTAATTTTAATTTTAATTTATTAATGTAAAATAATTAAAATTCAGTTAATCAACTGAATTAATCAAAATAATT
>JBBYHO010000002.1:5121280-5141146 GCA_038382025.1 Adansonia gregorii
TGAAGTGGACACGTGGACAGGCTCCTTAACCAGCAAAACTTTCGAATTTTATATGTAGGATTTTATTCCAGTGATGTCAGACAAGAAAGGTTTTATTAAATTTGCTTAAAAAAATAATTTTACATGCTTAGGGCGTTTATTTGTTATCAGCTTGGCTGCGATGAATGAAATAATAGTATGTCTATGAAATTTTTTTAATTTTTTTAAAAAATATTAGAATACAATTATTATTTTAATATACGTTCAAAGATAAATATAATTATTTAAATATATAAAAAATTAATATAGATAAATATATAAAAAATATAAGTATAATCTTTTAAATATATATATATATATATATAAAGTAATATAAGTAGTGATAGGTAATAGTATATAGGCTTCAAGTTAACATTTTTCAATGAGCATTTCTCTCCTTATAGATATGAAGTGGCTGCTGAAAAGGTTTTTACCATTTACATCCATTGTACGCACAATACTACTAAAACAGGGTTATTGTTGAATCACTAAATAGAAAAGGCTCAAATGGCAACAGGCTAAGCAGAAGCAGTTATGCAAGTTTTTTTTATTTTAACGATATTTCCAGCCTTTTTGGAGGCCTTGATGACATGGTTTGACATCTTGATATGGCTTGGGTGAAAGAAGAGACAGATGGCTGAAATATCATCCATTGCTATGCCCCTCTTCTTATATTTCCATGCTTTGATGGCACTCTGGACTAACCTTTTGGCTGATTTCTCCCTATCTTCTGTGGAACAAACGACCTCCACTGCTTCTTCATTGGAAATCACATCCAACACCTAATTATCATAGTATATATATATATATATATTAAAAAAATCAAATTTATGTTGTTTTGACTTTTTCAAGTATCCATGTCGGATGCATTTTTAGATGAAGGTACGAAAGTATAATCTTTTAAAAATTCTTTTAAATATATATCAATATCTGATACTTACGTCCGAATTTGAGTAACATAGTTCAAATTACTATAAAGTGGCAAAAGATACAAGAAGAAAATTGGAAAGGAGGTGCTAAGGATTTACCCCATCTGTTGCTAAAATGACAAAATGGTCTCTGTTTGTGATATTTCTTTGGGTGACATCAGGCACAGAAATGAGCCCAAATTGTTTGACACAGTAGTCACCAAAGGCTCTTGACACAGCTAGCCCTGGTGTGTCCCCATTGGGCCTCCAAACCCTGTAAACCCCTGGTTCATCTCTTAAACAAAAGGCTCGACCTTGTGACTGGGTTATTCTTTCAGCCTCCTCTGTTTCATCAATATAATCAAGCAAATAAGATCCTCAAAAGTAGGCCCAAAAAAATCGAAAAAATCGAGAATTGATTCAAAAGGTATATGTATATAGGGAGAAATGCCGGGAGTCCTAACCAGGAATGTTAGGCTTGAAATCAACTGTAAGCTGAAATGATACCAAGTTGCCATCATCTGATGTGGTTGCTAGGACAGCCCTAGAATCACCGACATTGGCTATAAAAAGATGTTCACCCTAAATCATCAACATCAAGAAAAGTTTTAATTTAACCTAATCCTCTCTTTGGATTATCTTAAATATAACAGAAAATTTACCTAACCAGGTTCAATGTAAAAGAAAGAAGCTACCTGTTTAATGATTGTCAAAGCTGTAGTCCCACTACGGAAAGAATCTATGCCAGGGTGCCGTTTAAGCTCTTGGTCAATGTCAGCATAAGTTTTGAAGCAAGATTGCTTCCAAATATCAAACTGATGAATACTTCTGTTCGGTTCTGAGCCCGATTCCTGGCCAAGTGAGGTTAAGGCAAGAGCCTTTTGCCAGTCGCAAAGCAATGAAGGAGGCACAGATTCTTTGACCCTTTTGGCTATAATATGACCCCATGGGCCATGACCATAAAAAATACCACAGAAAATCATATCTTCCTGGCACCCAAATTCCTATGATGAAAAAACCCGGACTATTTCTAATCAAATTAACCGGGATGGAACAAGCCAAAAAAAAAACCTGGTAACAAGTCATGCTAGATTCAAGGATTTAAACTACGGTTACTGAAGTATTTTTTATTGTATTGGGTTACATAAATAGCCACTATAATCTAGCGTTACCTTCCAGACTATTACGCAATCTTGGTTGATTCCTTTCCTTCCTCTCTTGGAACAGATGGAGGCAAAACCGTTTGATTTGTTGGACTTAACTGTACCTGCAGAGGAACTCAGCATCAATTCATTCTTCTTTGCGTCTTTGGCCATGGCTTCCGCTGCTTCTCTTCCAACATTCGTCACCTGACTACTATTATTATTCCTCCCTTTCTTGATCGAAACACTTCTTGCCAATCCATCGAGAAATGATGGGAAAAGCACCATCGCTTCTTCTATATGTACTTCAAACTAAACAAAGTTTCCAATCATTTCCCACCATTTACATAAATCAAACCAAAGAAATTGATCGACTATACATATATATATATATATATATATACACATACATATATTTCATATACCTTGTTTTGAGGGATTTGGATCAGTGAAATGATCAACTAAGGCTGAAATCACAGAGTTGCTTTTCGATGACGGGAATCTTGAGACACTTGATCGAACCCAAGATGATTCTTGGAGATGAACAAGTTTCAAGCAGTCATCATCAAGTTGCTTATATTTCATATTTTTTGTTTTTTTACTGTCAAACTATTGCAATTCTATTGGTACGTACTTGATGTATATTTTGACAGCAAATATAAGCAGGCCTCGAAAAGGACTAAAATAACTTTGGTTTGGTTGCTGAATTATGCGAAAGCAATGGGTAGTTTGGACATTTTAGAAACAATTAACATCACTGTTGTGTAGGCATAGCTTCATGATTAACCTTAAATATTTTAGTTATATTACAAACTTAGGTTTAATGTAATCGGTTCATACAATCACATTTAAAAGATGACATTTGAATAAATTTTAATTCAAATATCAACACTGTCAAACTTTTCTCTTATCTTAAGTAAGCTTATTTTTGAATCGGGTCATGACTTGAAACTTTAAAAAAAAATTTTACTAGACTCTCATCCAGATCGAATCGACCCAAATTTTAAAAATTTTATTTAAAGTTCAACCCATATAAATTGCATCTATCATTAGATAAGTAATCTGATTTATTAACTAGTCTAATCTTAAGTTACGGCTTGTTTTATTAAAAAAAATTCAATTAAAAAAACATTTTTCATGTATGAAAATGGTTGAGATAAAAATAGCATTATCAAAAGGAGTAGTTATGGTTATAGTACTTCTGATTACGAAAGCTTAATGAATTAGAAAAAACAAAAGCAGATTCTCTGGTAATTAACATGTCTTTAATAATGTTTTTAAGCCACTAATTATGAATAAACTAATTGCATTTCAAAAAAATTATTATTATTATTATTATTTAATTTTTCTGCCCAACAAAGCCACCAAACAAACGGCTATTAGTTTGCTAGTCGGATTAAGGGACCATAGATTAGGACGCATGATTGTGACCCTACAACTAATTTACTGCTAGCGTAAGATTTTTTTTTTTTTTTTTTATAGATAGGGAATTCCAACTTTAGTTAAAATCCTATCATACGTGGATAGAATGTTAAAATAATTATTTTACTCTATTAATAAAAAAAATTCCCATATAGCTGTTTCTCAGGTCAAATTATTTACTTAGATTTGATTCGAGTTTTTTTTTTTTTTTTATGTTTATCAATCTACAGGAATTTTGAAAAAATATTATAAACCTGATAACTCGAGCTCAAAATATTTTATATTTATATAATTTTTAATACGTTAATAATTTAAATTACATAAATATTTAAAATATTCATATATTTATATCATATTTTAATTATTTTTTATCACATTATTTTTATATAATCATACTGTATTATTACACTTGTATCTAACATTACAAGGTTTAAAACATTAGCAAAGGACTTGGGTTACAAATTGGGTAGTGGGTGTTATTTTCATTGCAAAAGTTTGTTGCTTAGATTTTGAGCGATGAGCATGCCAAAAAAGGGTAAAGTCAACCAAATTATTGGATTTTTATTTGTTTCTTTTTTTTTTGGATAATAGAAATTTTACATTTAATGGATATTTGCAAATACCCATAATTGAACCCACATCTCAAACTAAGAATATGTGGTTTAGAAGATTCATCTTTGATTTCTCAAACCCTGATGTGAATGAAAAATATAATGATGTGCATGGACAATTCTGCCTATCTAAATCCCATTCATACTAAAAAAATTATTATCAAAATGTATTAAATATGTTTTGGGATTAAATTAAGATTGAAAAAAAATATTTTTATTTACAAACTAATGTCTCAAATAGGGCTACACTTGAAATGTTATATTCAAAGTCCAACAAAAGTTGAATCTGACCCTAACTGACCCATAAACAACTATACGGAGAGAGCTTGGCTCAATTTAGCATTGTTTACAACCCTACCAAAGAGAAGATTACAAAGCAAGATGTTTAACTATCCTATGTTGCTTGAACTCGAGCCGAATGTCAAATATGGGTGTATGTCTTATGTGTGTATGTTCAAATTTTTTAAAGTTTTTTTTATACATTTGAAAGATCATACTCAATACCGATAGACATGGTTATTGAACATGGATACTTAATGAAGAATCAGAATAATATAGCAAATATTAAACTTTACACAAAGAATGATTGCAGATGCATATTTCCTTGATGAGGCTTACAAAAATATAATTATCCTCCCATTTTCTCTCTATCATAGGATTTACGTGCAAATCTGTTGGGGAAAAAAGAGATCTAATCTCCCCATTCAATGAAAAACTTGGGGAGAGGCATAATATTCACTCTCATTAAATACAGGTCTTAAATCTTCTTTGCACATGAAATCCAAGGGGAAAGAAACAAGATGTCCACGTACCGAGTTTAATCTCTCCAGGGGTTCTGTTTGTTTGATATCTCCATTGCGGTATGATTCTAAGTTCTTTGGGGCTATTCCTAAATCAGTCGTCGTGTGACCGAGTCTTTCCTTCCAAAAGGCAATGCTCTGTCGGAGTGCAAGCCTGCATTTGTTATTGTACATGGAGTTCGCGTCATAATAGGATAACCAAAAAGAAAAAAATAAGGGCGTGTAGGAGAGAGATGTAGTCATACCGAGAATGTATAAGATCATTCGGGACACATGAAAACACATCCTGGTAGATTGTCGTATTCATCTGTCATACAAAATAATTGATTATTTTGTTACTCGGAGTTAAGAATTACAGATCATAATCCGTATTATTTGAAATACTATGCATGTGTCAGGTCATTGAGCAGTTGTAAGGTCTTAAACCATGTGATCTTCTAAGGCTAAATTTCATTACACTACTTATCTGGCTAATTTTCGAAACCACCCGAAATACTTTGATTCCTTTTAACTGAAGCATTTCAGAAATATAAAATGCGAAAGTACTAAACAAACAGGCAATTCCAGTTCTTACCTTTGCAGTTCCAACCCATATATCTTTGTAACTCGAATCACGAATGGGGTCGATTATTTGATTTATCTGAGAAGCAAGGAAAGGAAAAAGGCCAAACATGTTTATCAGCTGAATGATACAAGATATTCTAAAATATCATATGATTGATCTCCAAGTCCACTTAAATGAGCATATAATCTTGAACATATAATGATGAACAATAGATGATGGCTCACAAACCTCTCCGGGTTGAAGACCAAGATGTTCAGACCACAATGAGAGGCGAAGACTCAAAGCAAATTTTCCAGCCTTCCAAGGATTTCCTCCCATCCATGAATCAACAAATTCTTTGTCTTCAATAAGTACACCGATCTGAAATATTAATCGTGACATTAAACTTCTTGGAGAAGTGATACAGAGATGTTACATCTTAATCAGGGATACTAAACTCTTTTATCATAGAATTGAGTTTGTGCTGACCGAAGTCTAACCCTAAATTTGTGTTTTGAATCTCAGCATCTTTAACCATCAATTCTTTATTTTATTTACTGATCCCCTTCAAATTTCAAGTAACTTTTTTCTCAATTCCATTATATTTTTTCATTTATCTCCATCAAAATTTTAGCCCCCAACTATCTTTGTGTTTTCAGACCCTAAAATACCCTAATTTCACAGCAACATCTAAAAAAAAAAAATCCTGAATGCAGTGATACCTCTGAATCTCTTGAGCCGAGTAAACTTCTATCGTTAATATTAGCAGATCCAATTAAGGCTGCAGAGTCATCAATAATCATGATTTTACTATGCACGTATACCTGCAGAAATGGTAAGGGACAAATAAATCATCAAACATGGGCATGCTATGGGCTAAACTTTCATTTTTCAGGTTGCTATGACATTATATTCCTGTAAACAGAATTAAACAGAACTGGCAAATGATACAGGAAGATAATTATTGGTGCAAAAACATACCGGACTGGTAGCCACAGGACCGCCATCAAAAAGTTTACCATGTGCTCTAAGTCCATAGAAAGATATGTAATCGTGAGTTTTAGCACCAAGAAGATCATAAAGATTATGCAGTATTGAATTCTGTCCTCTGCAAATGGTTCGATACTGCCAGTGCATTATGGCTCTCACAGATGCAGCACCAGCATCATCAAGACCCCCCTGTTAAACTTAAAAATGAGTCAAAAAAAAATGCCATTATCTTAACTCCAATTTAGAAGAGTACCGGCCAAAAATGAAAACCTGGAAACCAGGAAGCAGTGGTATGACAATGATAATCCTGAAACACTTCTTATCATCATATGCTCGCATAATACGCCGGTATAATGCTTCTAACACACGATTCCGAATAATTTCGTCTCCTGAAAGGCCTGATATGAAAAATTGGTTCTGGGAAAGGTTGTGCAAGAATGAAACAACAGTAAGGATAATAAGCCATGGAATGGATAAATTCATCGTGAAATGCAGTAAAAGATTTAAAAAAATCAGCATATACCTCTATATAAATAAAGTGTTCTGATTTCTCAATGAGGGAGCAATAAGCACTGTGAATGCTCTCTTCTATTTGGCTGGTTCCAGCAGACCACTGACTGACACTCCTTATAATCTGAAAGTTATAGATCATCAACGATTGATACTACTTATAAGCTGAAAGTCTCTCTTCCGAAGAATACCAAATGGAACAGTAGTAGTGACAGATCACATTAATATCATCACCGTGCCTAGTAGCCTAAACTAACTGCAGAAGATAAATAATAATCTTCCTTCATTAGTGAAAGTCGAAGCTCATTAGGCACACAAAGAACTAATGGCCTGCAAATCCACTGCACTGAAGGCCTGAACCAATATTATGACGTCCCTATCACTATAAACTTTTTTTTTCTCTCTCAGGACACTAATATGCTGTTTAACAAAATATATGACATGAATTCCAATGAAATATTTATGTACATTAGGAAACAAACTAAGAAATTGAGATATCAAAATATAGAAAAATAAACAAATATTATGAGGCAGATACAAAACTCTTTAAAGTCTTGATGAGAATACAACCCACCTGACTCCGACATGAAATTCGTGGTCCAACCTGTCCAGCCTCATCCGCAAAATCAAATTGATCACCCCGTTCCTGTATTTCCCACCACTCTAGGTTTGAAAGTCTGGATCCAGGCTGCTTTTTTGGGTTAGAAGATCTTTCATTACGAAGTTCCAAGGAGCCAAGGCCATCAACAAAGCCTTTCATGGTTGTGTCTGCAGCTGCTGATTCTATCGTGGACTTTCTGAAAGTAAAAGAAACACTTTTACTGGCCCCAGAGTCCAACCCATTTGATTTTGGAGACAAACTGCAACTATCCAACTCCTGAGCCTCTTGTGGCAAAAGTAGAGGAATATCTTGTAAAGATGATCCAGAAGAAAAGGAATCTCGTCTTTTGGTGACTTTATTATTGTACTCAACATTCTTGCTTTCAAACTCAATCTCCTTGCTTCTTCCGATATAATGAGGAATCACCATATGCTGCTGAGGCATGAGTAGTGGAATTGCTTCCTCATATGGAGCTTTGTTTCTCTACATAAAAAAATAAAGCATAACTTTGTCAATTAACAAGACTATTGCCAATTTTATTGTTCGCTATATTAATTCTAAATAAATATGACCTTGGCGTAGTTCCACCGCTGAACAAAATGTCGTGCTACATCACGACAAGGAGGGCCCCAGAGTGCACAATGTACATCATGCCAAGGCATTCGAGGATATTTTCCTCGATCCAACTCATCTTTCATCGTATCTTCCCATGAATTGGGTTCAGATTCCCTGATGAAAATGAAATTGAAAATCGGTTAGAGTGAAACATTGAGGCATAAGCCCAAAACCCTGCAAGTGATAGATACTTTAAGCAGAAGCAAGTAGCCACTGTCAAAGTTATGATAGATAGAGTGTGAAAATTCTGCCAAAAACATCCAATCACTATACTTGTAATGATGTCTTCCATGGTATAAGACACACAACAGAATGTAGTATAAACTAAGTACAAAATAACTAATAACTGACATCTGACAATTTCATGAAAGGCCAAAATGAATGGGCAAGTCTAATTTGGAAACAAATTTCAGAAAAATATTAATCAAACATTCAAAGGAGAATCTTTGCTTAGACTAAAAGCTTACCTTGGATTATAGTAGTCTTTTCCAGGCCATACTAAGGGAGGATTATCCCCCACCTTGTGTTCAAATGTGTCATAGCGACCAAAGCATAAATCAAGTCCACCAATAAAACAAATTTGGTAATCAACAATTACAAGTTTTTCATGGTGGGACCTACAGAAAAAAGAAATACATATCAGACCTGAACAGATCCAATATATTAAAATGACTTACAACTCAAATGTATGTACACACTCAATTCTCCAAGTAATTCATACCATAGATAGACACCAGTAGAGAAATGGTCAGGATAACGCAATACCCTCACATTCTCATGAATGCTAAGAAGCCTTCTCTTGCTATAGACACTGTTGATTTTCAAAGCAAGAGCAAGTTCTTTGTAGAGAAGGATGTATATCTGCAGTCATATACACATTCAAGTCATTATTAAGTAAACAATTAAAAAGGTAAGTAGCTGAACATTCAACATTTTCACATCAGGATTGGACACAGACCTATATAGTAGAAGCAGATATTTAATTTGTTTTAAAAGAATGAAAATGAACATATATGCAAAAATGAAATCAGGTCTGCAAAATTTAAAGGGGCTTCAAATCAAACCAAATGTCTTCAACTATCAGACAGTAAATGAGCTTACGACAGACAAGATGAATGGAAGAAAAAAGAAGTAATAAATGGCTAACACATACACTCCTTGCCATACGAGTTCTAATTCATGTATGCAGCTGTCAAGACAATATTTCTGGTGAAGTATATAATTCAACATCCATTTTAATTTACCAAAAAAAAGTTTTTATTGACTTTTTAGAAATAAATGACCTTTTGATAAATAAATGGAAGATTACAATACCTGAACTCCTTGCTTAGCTTTGGCTTCCAGCAAAGCATCAAGCCTGGAGGATGCCTGCTCATGGAAAGGACGGCGTAGATACAATTCTGGGCAAAGCCACCAGCCACAAATAAATATCTGCATAAATTCTAGGATCATACAGTAGGTTTTGTATGCTAAAGAAATCAGTATACTACATCTCATGTCAATCTGCAAGAGTAGAAAGGACATACCTCTGATTTAGCATCCTCAATTGATGAAGCTACAGCATCAAAAGTCGCCATACCATCTACAAACCATTGAGCCTGACTACCATCTTCTGTCAAACCCCTTGGAGGAGCAAAAGAGCCAAAGCGATGAGGATGACACCAGCCCTCAGGGGGCCTAAGCCCAGCATCATTAATTGCAGCAACCCAATCTTTAACTTTAGCACTACTCTTAGTTCTTAACCTAATGCTCCGGATTCCAGATGCGACCTTTTGAAGTTCCCAATTATCTGTTAGAAAGTGAATTTCTCTAGATATAATCATCAGAGATACCACTTAGCCCACCATTATGGAGATAAATATTCTTTTTTTAAAGTAAAACTTACAGTCTCAAAAAAAAAATCTCCTATGCAAAAAACCCACAAATTTATCTTGATTTTAAATGTTTGACGCCTAATGTGATGCTGATAAAGGTTAACGATGAGCAATTTTAGGATTAAGTATATTTTTGAATGACAGAAGTATCACTATGGGTTTTCTAGTGGAAGAATTTTTTTTTTTTGTTCAGGGATCTGATCCAAATCACAACAAGAAAATGAAGTAATAATAAAAGGTTGTTTTGATTATGAACAACAGTCTCCTAAACTTTTAACATGACTACTAAACTGTTAAATAGAATAATATGCCCATCAGAAGGAAAAACTTTCCACAGACTGGACAGCAAGTATTCTACTGACCTTAAAAGAGTGGCGTAAAGGATTACGTTCCTTTACTTCTGCTGCTAAAGATGCCCGGCCCTCACTGTTACTAGCCAGGGCTGGTAATACATCGAAAACAATTATATCTAAAGGTTTGGCATCAAACGGATCTCCTAGCAAGGCCAAGAATCCAGGTTTCAGTACAGCCCACACCTGTAAATAATTATAAGACATGAGAACAGAAAAACATGGGTCAATTGAATAAGCTAAAATTTGAAAATACCAAAATGATAGCAAAGGAGTGTAACTTTATGGTCCAACCCGAGAGTTATTGTCACATGGCGAGATTAAGGTACAACAAATCGGAACATTTTAGCAAGATAAGATACAACAACGCAAGTGCTCTCATGCATAAGAACCAATATACGGTAACAATTAACCCATCTTCAAAACCCTCTTCTCAAATCCTATAATACTATTTTAATTTAACCAATCTCACCCATTGGACAACAGTAGGAGATTTGTATACGTATACTACATCACTAAGCACAACAGGCCAAGTGATATCTCTTGCTGAAGCGCAAAAGATGCACACTGACATGCCAGTTTGACAGTTTCCCTCCTACCCAAGGAATATGTAAACAGAGGAGAGGCAATTAGTAGTTGCTGCACCATATGCACATACAACATGTGTTCTGAAACAAGTGCATTTTAAGTTTGAAAATAAACCAAGCTTTAAGAAATGAGATCACATTACCTTTTGCCAGTTGTCATTACAGCAATCGAACCAGTGGCATGCACAGCATCTATCCGAGTCATCATTCTTAGCAATTTTTGGTAGATGCTTCACCATTACATAGTCTTCCTTCAGCTTAGGGCCATACTCTGGAGAAAATGACAACTTTGAAACCTCCAAAAACTTGCAGACCTGCAAGAAAATTGACAGAGACACTAATACAAACAACAAAAGAGGGACATACAGCAGTGTTATTAAGGTGTGCACCCAGGTGTAACCAGATGTTGTGTCTCAGACCCTTTTGGGGAAGACACATTTGATTAGGCAAAAGGATGCCTTGGCATGCCTTTCTGTAAGACAGCAGGTGCGAAAAAAAAAAAAAAAGCCTGCCTGATTAAAGTTCTATTTAATATCTTCAATTCTTATTTTTTTTGTTTTTTTCATTTGCTGTACCTTTAATAGTACAAAAGGGAAAAAATATCAAACTCGTCACCTTTCCATGTTTGAATATTCAACAACAAACATAAGTCATAGGAAATCATGCATATTGGCCAACACAAGGAAAAGAAAATTTTGTATGTTTTGCAGGAACAACCAGGCCACTCTTTAGAGTTTATTATCAAAATTATGTATATACACACAGACGCATACAAATTGCGTCTTACTTTGCCTAGGCAAGCGCAATTTTTTTGCCTTGCATCTCAAGCCATAAAATGGTTCTGATGCCTAGAGTACACCTTGCACCCTTAACAACACTAAAACAAAGGAACAAAACTCAAAACATGCAACAAATGGGAATTAGCAACAAATTCCAATTTCTAAGAGTAATTCAATAGCACTTGAACCAAGAACTGTGACTCCAGCTACATAATCCTTTTATCAGCTGACAATTTAATGAACCGGCAATTAGGAGGATTAATCTACCTCATGATTATTGCATAAAAAAGGAAAGCTAAGTTGAATTTGGTTATCTATTATCAACACAAATACATGAGGGATTACATGGCTTATTCTCTAGGCAAAGCGGAGTCTATTAGAGGAAGGTCTAATGCCTATGAAAATAAATGCAAATGAAGAATGAGAATGATTGCCAACATGCATCAGGATATAACCATGTTTAGAAATGTGTACCTCTCGAGAGTTAACAATATCCATATTTCCAAGAAAGTGATTCAAATATTCTTGCATTGCAACCTTTGCTCTGTCGGACATAGAAGACTGCCTTCCCAAGGCAGGTCTAATAACCGGAAGAGCAGCGCTTGATGGAACATCCCTGAGTATATAAAATAAAAAGGCACTCATAAGAGCGGGAAATTATATTTTCTTTTGTTGTCTAGGAAAATTTGTGATAACAACCACCTCTTTTTGAAGCTTTCTTCTCGATGTAAAAGAAGAGCATCATCATCCAGTTCATCGTCATCTTGCACAACCGGTGCATTTTCTCCAATTCCTAGATTTTGAAGCCATTCTTTAACCTTTAATATAATAATATTCAGTGTGAAAACTACATTCAAATCCTAATCCTTTCCGAAGCAAAGAGCTATTAATTAGCAGAAACACAGATGAACGTTGTCGTTTTGTTTTATATACAAACCTGCTCTTGCTTCTCCTGAATTTCTTCGATAAACAATCGTTTCTTCAAAGCAAAGTGCAAGTAAAAAACCTGCGAAGCTTTCTTCAATAACCGCCACTTAAACTGAAGAATAAAAAATGAAAAAATTAGTACATAGAGAAAAGAAAACGTTAAGAGGCGGAACATAGAATTCGAATTTAAGCTATCAAGGTAAATCTAGAAAGATTTGATAGCAAAATGAGAGCCAAAAAGAAAAAAGAAAAAAACTTGCTTGCTTGTATCGGAATTCAATGGTGTAAGATAAGAGCATGGGGCTGATATCGGCGGCGTCAGGTCTGGAGACGGAGATGATGGTGGCTTTTGGTAACTCGTCGAAAATCCGAGTTGACTCCGGAGAGGAGACGGATGATGACGTCATGGACGGTAGCGGCTCCGATTGCATCTGGTAATACCGGGGCCTACCTGCGAAAACCAGTTGCTCCGAATCCGACGCCATAAAATTTGATCGATAAATTAAAAATATCCGAGAATTTCTTCTTTTTTTTTTTTCGGTTGGATCTGATAAAGTAAAGATGGAATATCGAGAATATGATTGAATTGGGATTGCAGAGACCTGAAAGGCGGAGTTGAATTGGGATTTTAATCGTGTTTTTTTCTTTAATTTTATTTGTGGGTGGGCCCAAACTTTAGATTTCAGAGTTTCAGGCACAGCGACTCAACTTCGAAGAACAATGCTTCAATGTTTTTTCAACAGCCGAGAACTGAAATTATAGAAAAGAACCCAGTATTATAATCAATAAATATTCAAAATAACATTAATGAATACTAATAAATTTCACACAATTTTATTATCAATATGTCAACAATAGATTTTTTAAATTTTGTTCCATTTAATAATTTAAATTTTAGATACACGCCTTCACCGTTGACATAGGAAAGCTCGATGTTATACTTATGGATTGCCACATAGGAGCCCGCCAGTTTAGATTACGTATTGCCAGATTACCTACCATTCTAGATGCTATTCGAATGCAAAAGCAAATTCCAAACTATAAGTCTACAAAACGAATTTGAAGAATTCAACCGTAATGATCAATTTCAAAGATGTTTTTTGTCATCACCCCGCATTCGCTTACACAAAGATACAGTTTTCTTTAAAGTACTCAAAAGTCCCGCAGGATTTTGTGACGAGGGTCTCTTTTAGAAAAAGTCCTGTAGCCAATTACAATTAAATTTCGATACGAACGCTAACACTAGAGAGACAGCCTAAAATCTGATTATCGTATCAGCCCTGTGTAGAAATCCTCACCAGGCCTTCACCAGGTATCTCACCAACAATACCGAAATTTTTACTGCCAAAAAGTTTAGCACCATTTCAAAATCATACCACATACATCATAATTGAACAATGCACTAACACCACAAATATCTTCATTTAATATAACAGCTCTGGGGTTTCCAAAATTCCCTAATTTATAGTTCAAATTGTTAACATAAATGAAAAGAGAGTTTCTAAACAAACTC
This sequence comes from Adansonia gregorii, assembly GCA_038382025.1. Taxonomy (NCBI): domain Eukaryota; kingdom Viridiplantae; phylum Streptophyta; class Magnoliopsida; order Malvales; family Malvaceae; genus Adansonia; species Adansonia gregorii. The sequence continues at coordinate 5,135,472 of JBBYHO010000002.1, forward strand.
CTATAAAGAAAACAAAAGGCATTAACGTATAAAGTTTAGCCATCTTCATTGTTTCATTCACTTCTTCGCCTTCTTGACTCCCCTGCAAACAATCATAACAGACCCAAATTAGACTTGTTGAAACAGATAAAACCTATGTCCAAATATGTTTTGGACACAAGAGTATGACATTAATACTTTACAGAAAATGAAAAGTTCAGATATATTAAGATAAAACAAAATATTATCATGCATCTTACTCGGCCTGTTGGGGTGCAGATGCAGGTGTTGCCTTCTCACCAGGTCCCTGTATGGTCAAGAAACCGATAATAAGTAGCAAATAACCGAGTAGAAGCATCCAAAACCAAATGCACGAAAGAGCCTAGTCAATCTTCTATACATGGTGTGAAAATCATGCAGTTTTGCAGTGATGTAGCATGTAAGTTATGTCAAAATATAGCTTGGTCTGCCAAAGATGCCATGTCCCAATAACAATGCTTTCCTCTAAGATAAGTTTTTAGTGAAATGTAGATCATTTGTGTGGATACATTGGAAAAAAAGGCAAGAAACAACCGAATGAATACAACATTGAACTTCAAACATTCAGAACCCAAGACTCACTATCATTATCCCAACACAATATCAATGTATAAATCAAAAACAGATGTTTAAATTACCTGCGCAAGGCGTTCCTCTCTTCTGGCTATCTTTCTCTCCCTGCTTGCCTTGTTCTTAGCACGCTTGGCCTCGAACTGGTCAGAGAGTGTCTTCTCTCTTGCCTTCTCAGCCTTGGACTTGTGGATACTTTCCATCAAGACACGCTTGTTCTTAAACACATTACCCTTGACCTTCATGTACATGTCATGGTACATGTGCTTGTCGATCTTCTTGGATTCCCTGTACTTACGAAGCAAACGCCTCAGTACACGCATTCTCCTCATCCAGAGGACCTTTGTCGGCAACCTTGCCTCCCTGGTACCCTTCCTCTTACCTGAAAGTGTTTAGAACACACAATGTCTTGCTTACAGCGAGCTTTGAGGAGCAAAGAAACCCAATCATACATCCGACATGCTAAATAAGCTACTGAATTGCGTATTACTCATACCATATCCAGAGTGTCGGCCCTTTCTCTTTGCCTCTTTCATTCTGCGTGCACGAGAGTGGGAGTGAATCTTGGTAGGCTTCCTGATGATAAAACCATCCTTCACTAGTTTCCTAACGTTCTGCCCTGCAAACAGTTAATCAAATTCATACAAAGTAACGCTTGATTTACACAAATGACAAAATCAAAAACCATGAAGCAGCTTCACAACAAGACACGGCACAGTGAAATGTCAAAAATTGTAACCAATTCAATTTAAGACAAACTGCAATAAAAATGGACTAAACTCCAAAGTTTGACATAAATTAATGGGCGAAGAGAATAATACAGACCTCTTTGTTCCACTTGAAAAACAATACCTTCTCGAAAATAGAACTTGAAAACTTTTTTACTCTATCTACTAACAAAGAATAAGTAGAAATTCAGATCTAAAATCTATCATTTCCTTTCCTACGTTTTCTGAGACACTTAAAAAAACCCTAAGTAATAAAAGACAAACAATAACTACAAGAATCTATACACTACAGCAAATTGGATTAACAGATTTATTCGTAGAATTTAATTACATACTAAGAAAGTAACTTACTGGAGTTGGCCATGGATATTTCGTTGATTTCATTTGGATCGAGCCAGACCTTGCCACGACCGCACTTGAGGACGCTAGCAGCAAGCCGCTTCTGGATCTTCAAAGAAACCATTGCTGTTTCCCTTTCCTGTCTTCCCCTCTGTCTTTCTTGTCTCCGTTGAGTGGAAACTCGAGGGTTCTTGCGAACCAAAATGTGAGCGACGCTTATAAACAAAGGTGAAAACTGTGTTAGGGTTAGGGTTTCGGCCTTTGCGTGCTGATACAATCAAATGGGCTGTCCTAGTTTTCCAATTTTTTTTCCCATCGCCGGGTAAGGATTCGGGCCTTCATTAAGATCTGCCCCAAAATAAAAATAAATGCAAAAGGGAATAACATTTGTTTAATTAGATTTAGTAAGTTATATATTTATATCGTATTTATATTTTTATTATAATTATATTTAAATATATTTTATATATATAAATTTTAATATATTAATAATTCGTATTATATAAATTTAAAAATATTTATATACTCATATCGGATTAGTTTTTTTTATGTTTTAGTTATTTTTTCTCTTTGATGTTTATATTACAACTAGTTATATCAAGTCTACATCCCACAATCGAACAATTTATTAAAAATTTACAATAAAAATTATAAATAAATTTAAAATTCAAAATTTTCAATATTTAGAACAATTCCATAAAATTTCTAATTTTATATCTTCGGTTGGATGGAATAAATCTCAATTCTTAATTTAACTGATTTAGAGATAGCAATGAATAGTGCGAATTTAAATATCTATAATTCTCAACATGCTTTGTGTGTATTGAGAATGAACTAGATATAAACCCTTGAATAGCCATTATCTAAATTTGTATTATTTTTACATATAATAAATTTGGATATCCAAATTTACTATTCAAAATTGCATTATTTCTAAATGGATTTAAAAATTAGAATCTATTATCGATTTATTGTAAAATGTTAAAATTTATGCTCATGGAAAGAATTAAACTTTGACTTTCAAGATTAACTTAACAAATTCGAATATCTCATGAATAATATTATTTAATTTAAATTTGAATCTATAAATTAACAAAAATAATAAATAAATTTAAATTTTAAATCACTCAAAGCGAATTTATATATCCAATTTACTACTCTCTTTAAACTTATCTATTGATATGAAAAAAATAGGAGGCTTTTTATTGGGGTGGAAATATAATTGAGCCCAAACTGATATCCAGACAAGCAAAGACATAATCTGCCAACAAACCGGGCCTAAATTCAGCTATGTCAAGCCCTGATATTGGTTCGACAAGAAATCGAATCTTTATCACAACGAACTAACATTTTACCGACAAATTAACCGCCGACAGAATTTTCATCTCGAAAGTTGAAAGTAAACCATAAGCCAACCACTGCCAGCCGTCAGACGACTGTCCAAACCACCATTTCGGAAAAACCACGTGGCGTTTTGACTGTTCAATTTTTTTGCCCTTTACTTCCCACCACAGAATCCCCAAATTCAATTTCTAACTTTGCCTTGCCCTAATTTCCCTTTTTGTTTTCGCGAACTTTAATTTATTCCTTGAAATCCCTACAAATTTCTCCTTTTCAAATTCAATTCAATTCATTTCTGATGGATCTCGCTTTAATTTGCGATACGCTAACGTTAGCCACTTCGCAAGGCCTAGGGTTTGCGAAATTGATTCTCGATCGCCAGCATTACTTTGCTGGAAACGGTTGCCTTTCCCTCTCCTCCGATTCGTCTGCCGATAATCTCGGAATTTTTCACGTAACCGCCGGAATCGTCCCCGTCGACGCCGTTGCACCTCCTCCCACCAAGCCTAATGCCTACAAGACGTTACCTCGAACTCTCCTCCGCAGAAGGCGTCGCACCAAGCGGAAGTTGATCACTGGAGATGAGTCAAACGACGGCGAGGATTACGGATTCTTTTTTGGTAGTGACGGTGGTGATGTATATGGTCCGTTCGGCGGTGGCAGTGGCGGTGGTGGTGGGAGTGGTTGGAATTTTGGTGGGTTTGGAGGGCAAAATTGGGATGAATCTTCGTCATCGTCTCCGTGGACTGTTAATGCTTTGGATTTTGTTTATGAGGTGATTTGCTGGATCGCGTTATCGAATTGCGTGCATTTTGCGTTTAAGAAGGTGGTTAGAATTGTGGCAAATGGTATCGAGGAAGCTGGGGACAGGGAGAAGGTTCCGATAAGATTGGTTTCAGTTTGCTAATTTGGACATTAATTGGGTATTTTAAAATTTGTGCCTTTTTTGTATCAAATTCAAGATCAATGTATATATCCTCATTGTTTATAATTATAGTAATGTTATTCTCATTGTTGCTTATAGTAAATTTTACTAGCTATTCTCATTGCTGCTCTGATTATTGCTGCTGTTGCTTATAATTATGAAGAATGCAATGGCAATGTGTGATGTTGTTTCTTTGTTGAGACACTTCCCAAATATGTGGAGGTTTAGTGGGCAGAGTTACTTAGTTTCAGTGATTTTAAATTTGTCGTGTCAACTTTAATTTGTTAATGCCGTTTGGGGGGAGACCGGAGATGGGCATATATGCTTGACCCTTTTAAGGACAAAAGAATTCTTTTAGTTTGGGTAATTTAGGTTCTTTGTGGAGCTATGTAGAAGTGAAAGCTTCTAAAAAGAGTAGGTAGTGTAAAGAGTGGCTTGACTGTCTCTGCAGTTATTGTTCCATGGCCTAAAATGTGGTGGATAAACTGGATAGTCCGAGGCTCCTAGCTAGCTCAAATACACCATTGTGTCAAATTTATCAGAATGAAGCTCAGAAGGCATAAATAGATGCCATCTTTTCAATTAAGTTCGACATTGTGCCTGCTACACGACATTGAAGGGCTTTCAAAATGAATAATGCATTCATTGTCTCCTTGCCCCTGAGTGGGTCGGATGTTTAGATTTTAGTAGTGCTCTGATATATATATATATATATGTTTGGTTCAAATTGTAAGGAATGGCATACCTCATAAAATTAATGAGTAGATAATGATATTTAATACTGAGGACAAACAAAATATGCACAGCAGTTATCAAACAGGTTATAAAACCTTGATAGCGTATTGCACTTAATCTGTTCTGTTTCATGAACATGGAAAGTGATTTGTGATGATTCCTTGATCAACTAGAATATGTCAATGGAGACTGGAGTAATTCAGAATGGAACCTTGCCATGTGCAGACCAACACTTTCCTATGATCTGGTAGGAGGAATCTTGTACAGTAGTGTGCACATTTCTTGAAGTTGGGCCCATGATTATAACTTTAACCGCCGACTGATCTGAGGCACTTCTGATTGATCATGTCTACCATGTTCTTTCCTGGACCATGCTGACAAAGTCTTTTTTTTCTTTTTTTCATACATGAAACTCGATATTAATGGAATATGAGGAATATTGTGACAAGTCTCCTAGTCTTTTATGACATGGTGATGGACAGTTTATCATGTTGGAAATTAATTTGGGCTCTGAGGATCTGTCGGTTCTTTATTTAGTACCAATGTTGAAAAAGTGTTTTCATTTGCATCTAGTTGTTCTCGTGATGTGGTAGTCTCACATGGTTATATAATTATTTCTGTGCCTAAGCGTTTTTTTTCTTAAACAAATAGTCTAAAAGTTCTCATTTTGCAGTAATGTAGTTTTGTTTTTTCAAATCTGCGAGTACTTTAGTTTCAAATCCAGCAGAAGACTGATCTCAAGTTTCTTTTTCTTTGCCTTCGTGAACTAATCCTCTTACGATACCCTTATTTGTTTCAATAGAAAGAAGGTTAGGTAATGTGTTACTTTCATGGAGTAACTTTTTTGCCTGCCATTATTGTGTGTATAGCTGTAGGCTGTACTGGTGCTTGTCTAAAGATGAGTTCTTTCAATCAACACACATGGAAACAAAAACAAAACTGCTCTACTATTCAAGAATGAAGAAGTGTTACCGCTAAGTTGTTGATGCAGCTTGTGTGAGATCCCTAGAGAAGCATGT
>JBBYHO010000002.1:5150536-5163635 GCA_038382025.1 Adansonia gregorii
CTCGAGTTCATGTTTCTTTTCTTATTTTTTGCCACTGTAATAAATGTAATACTCCTTTGTTACTCTGCAAATGATCACAGTCTTGTTAGCATATTGACGGAATCCCAGGAAAGTAAAAGGCTCAACTTTACCAAAATAAAAAGAATAAAAAACCTAAAATTAATTTAATTAATTTATATAATTATTTTAAAAAATAAAATTTAATAAATTCGAAATTTAAAGTTTTATCCATTTGGCTGCATTCATCCAATAACTCCACTCTCAAAGTTGGATTTTTTTTTTAGAAAAAAAATAAAAAAAATAAATTTGGCTGCATTCATCCAATGACTCAACTCTCAAAGTCGGCTTTTTTTTTTCTTAAAATAAATTATGAACCTTTTTTTGTCTAAATTCTAAGACCTTATCTTTTGTGTTTCCCCTTTTAATCAAATTGTCTGTTCTTTTGGGTGATTCTGACGCAGACTTATTTATTTATTTTTGTATGTTTCTCTTCCTGTTCGGTGCTCTTTAATTTACTCGAGAATTAGAAACATCAGTATCCTATTGAAATCTTGCATTTTACAGGTTTAGTGGACAAATTTGACTTGGATGAATCTTGCAGTCTTATTTGTAGTGCCAAATGTGAAGAAAAAAAAAAAGGAAAATGGTCTACTTTCTAGGAAAAATAAAAGAAAAAACTTACTGCTTATATGAAAAAAAATATTATTATTTTATCATATATATATATATTCGATATAAGCATATATTCTATATGAACAAATTGTGTAACGTTTGCAACTACATGTATCTTAAATTACATATGCAACAATATTCTCTTGAGATAGTTTAACCACTATAAAAGCCCATAAGCCCATCACATTCTCCAATGCTTTGTCATTTTTTTTTAAAATACATTATGTTTAAAAATTTTTATTCAAAATATATTTAAATATAAATATTAAAATATGATTATTTAAATATATAAAAATTTTAAAAAAAATTAAATATAATTATAGTAGATATATGTTTGTGCGAGATATTCAATTCAAATTTGGATAACATATAAAAAAGTGAAAAGAAAAATAATAGCAATCAATGACAAAACTAGTGTTTCAAAATCATACATGAGGAAATTTGATTGCAAATCCCCAAAGGCCAAAGCTATTTTTTAAGTATAAAAAAGAGCCATTTTCGAATCATAATCAACACAAGGCGGAATATCCAACATCATGTATGTAAAACCTCCGCAATGAAGACATATTGAAAGATCATGTATCTAGGAAAAAAAAAATGTTATTATTCCCCTTGGTTCTGTTCATGGTATGAGGGGAAAAGCTGTCAACCTGAATGCAGAAGAATCATAAAAACCTTCTAGCCGGTCATTTTAGCCAAGCGATGGACACTACTTCTAGCACTGCTATTGCCAGGATCCGTCTTAAGAATAGTTCTCATATCTTCTGCGCCAAGTTTGTATTTCTACATGCTTTCATACAAGAGTGCATTCTGTACAAGGATCGACACATTGATGTCGTCGTGCTCAAGCACCTGGATAGAAAAAAAAAATGAACATAACTTCATCTACCAAACAAGTGGATCATTAATATTTGATAATTTGACATCAACTGATGTGATCGATATTCGATACAAATACAACGATGGGCGACACGCAAATAGAGGGTAATATGGAATTGTCGTTTTTAAATAAGACATGTTTGAGATCAGGCGATTGAGTATCACAAGGTGCCTAGCCTTATGAACTTTAAATGCTCGCTTTGGAGCCAACATCAGATGTTTAAATCTCAACTGCTAGGCACATTGAAGGTCCAGAAATTAAAGTAAACTCAAAAAATTCATTTGCAAACTATGCGAATGCAATAAAATTTTTAAGGTAAAGATTCACATTAATAGGGAACTAAAATAATCTTACAGTTCAAAGAGTCTTAATACCTTTGAATAGACAGCTACAGCCTTTTTATACTCCCCAACCTCTTTATAACATGAAGCCCTACATGGTAAAACCTCCGTGGTGCCAGCCTTATCATCTGTCTTCTCAAGAAGAATCACCGCCCATGACAGCCACTTAGGGCATCAACGTAACCTTGCTCTTTGCAGAAGATGCTGCGACCCCAGCCGGGGGAGGCGGAAGCCATTCAAGCTCTGTTGTTGAACTACCATCTGTTCCTGCTCCTGCTTCTCCAAACTCAGAGTCCAACCCCCAATCTCGTGAAAATTGCTGCCCTCCACCTCCACCAGATGCTTTTATAGCACCTCCAACCGAAGCTGAAACGATGAAAAGAACATATCTAGAGGATCACCACCCGAGCCTAAAGAGATGCTTGACTTTGAGATCCAAACTTTCAGATCCAACATTCTTTCCAGGCATCCCAAAATCATCCATATTCATACCAGAAGCTATATTCGACCCCATAAAATCATTATTACTCAAACCAAAACCACTAGGTGGAAATGCAGTTGTGCTCGGTTTTGAAGCATTCTGAAAATACCCAAATGCATCATCTGCTGCAACATTCGCCCTATTTCCTTTACTAATTCCTGAGTTAAGACTACCTGATTGTGTTGAAGAAAAATCAACCAAAGATCCAAAAGGGTCCTTTGAATCAATCCTAGTTCCACACTTCCAACTCCAACTCCAACTGCTCCACTGGCCATACTTTTAAAGGGAGAACCCCTAAGATTCTGACTCTTAATATTATTAATATTGATATTGATATTACTACTAACACTGCTATTATTATATGACTAGAAGTTCCCCAATTTCCAGAACTTTTGGCAATGAATCAGCCAAGTTCCCCATCGAATATGAGCTTTTACCAGAAGAATTAGAAGTTGGATTCGAATTTTTCAAAGGAACATTAGAATTAATATTACTCTGGACCTGTCCGAAAGCTAACCAAATCTCCAAATAAATTTGGGCTGTTCTTAACAATTCCAACCCCAGAGCTATTACCACCCGTCGGACCCGAAGATGCCCAGCTCTTCCCAAAGATGTCTCCTACCATGGAAATAGGTCCAGTCAACCCAGATTGGTAGGCCTGATTGGCGGCAGGTTGTTGGGTCCACTACGGCCTGTTGGGTTACCATGTCGGCTTCGATTGTGCAGATGTTGTTGATGAATAAGTTGAAAATGAAGACGTGGTTTTGTTCTTTTGGTCATTGAGGAATTTGGGTCGGCCTGATCCGAGGCCGAGATCAAAATCGAAGTTTCTTAGCGAACCTGACGAACCTTTCCCATAATTGGAATTCAGGGTTCCTAAGCAGAGATTAAGTAATCGTATCGGATTTGATCAAGACCGTACCTTTAAAAAAATGAGATCTTAAGTGTAGGCGCTACGGTGGTAGCGTCGGCGGTGAGAGTGGTTGAGGTGGCAACATGCTCCTTAGCCTTACTCGTGGAGAGCGAGAGAGTCGAGTTCTGGTTAGGGAATTTGTAGTGTCTGATTTGATTCTGACAGGACATCAGTGCAGGCTTCGGATCCGGAAAAATCTAATTTGAGCACATTAACAGCGGAAGTAATCTGGGTCTCTTCAAATCATTTTTTTTTTTTTTTAACTTTCGGACACTCAAACAATAACTATAAACTTGTTTAAAAGTGACCGTCTTGTAATATCAAGTCAAGAAAAGCCATAAAAATCTTACCAATTCTTCATTTATTTTTTTTTAATAAACGAAAAGATGTTTTCCATCACATTTTCATTACCAAAATGGAAAGAAATGTCAAAGGTCTCTACTTAAATAACGACAATGAAAGCTTAACGGCATCGGATCAGATGTCATTAGCAACAAAGCACACATATTTTTGTCTTTGTGAAAATGTGTGTTATTTCCCACAGTTTTCATTTAACAAGATTGCTGTTACATCTACCATTTATTCATTTCAAAACAATAAGAAAATTGCTTACAAGTTTTTCTTGGCACTTTATTCTGTCTCCCTGTTTGTCATAGAACAACTTTCATGCAGTGCAATCTTGCTGGATCTTTTAAAGAAAATTTCCCACAGAAAGTTCTGCCATGTAAGAGCCGCGTCTCTACACTTAAAACACTCCTTGATAGAAGCGTCCGCATCATTACACATTATTAAAAGGCAAATTTTCACACTTTCTAACTTTCATATGCTGCATAAACATGTATAACCAAAGTATGTCGATGTGACGTAAGAGAAAGGACACAGCATTCACCATCGAGCAAGATATGTGGGAATAGTTTAATCAATGTGTCTGACACATATTTGATATGGTTGTAGGGATATGAGTCTCTAAGAATCTTCTAAATACATAAAAAAGGAATAGAAAAACTTGAACAAACTCATGTCAGATACAAATCCGTATTTGACACTCATATCCAAATTCGAGTAACATAAATTATTCTCAAGTCACATCACATTTTTTTATGGAAGAATATCAGGTTGGATATCTTGACTAGAAAATTAGGATGATTCTCCCGTAAATGTTCATTGCCAATTAAAAGGAAATGAGAGACTAACATAAATTTGCACTAAAGGGGGCTGAGGCTATTTATCCAATCACTGGAATCTCAGTAAGTCGATGACCAATCTACCAAGTTGTAAACATAAAATTTAAACCTAAAACCAAGAATTAAGAACTTGTAAGCCATTAAGAAACCCTTTCATGCTCAAGCGAGCTTGCTGAGGACTGTCGGGCTCTACATAGTTCAAACTTATGTTAACAAGCTGAACATTTTCACAAGGGACCTTGGAGCTGCACAGTATAGTTACTGCAGATTTGGTGTTGTAGGTGCCATTGATGTTCCTTATGAGTACGTCTGTAAGCTTCACAAGTGAGGGCTGCATTTGGCAGAAAAACAACAAATCAAATTGGTTTTTCTAAGTGGAAACTTGTTTTTAGTATACGTAAATTAGATTGACAATTACTTCATTAATCTTGCAGCTATGGGAAGGGCAGTATTCTTGATCTATAATTATGGGGTTGGAGACATTGATCATAAAAATATTTTCAAATGTCATGTTGGAAGCATTGCTTGCAGGGGATGCGGGCCATGTCTTCATCCGGACACCGTTTTGTGTGCCGTTTATGGTGCAGTTCCGAACACTGATCCCAACCACATCCTTCTCATTTTTATACTTGCCAAGGCTGCCTACACTGCCATTTCATAGATGTTAACTCTAAATGGAAGTTTCTTAATCAATTTGGTTTTCCACAGCAACAAATTGAAACCTTGTTAGTGTTGCAAATGCAGGCTACCTTATTCCGTGTCCTGGTCCGCACCGGACATCAGAAACGGATATGTTGGTACTACCAGGTCCTATGGAGACACAATCATCACCTACTCCAATTGTTGAAGAGAAAATGTTTATGTTAGAGGAGTTACTGACATGGATGCCATCGGTGTTTGGGCTATCTCCAGGAGCAATAATATTGACATTGTAGATATTGATGTTGCTGCTTGCATGGAGACCTAGATGGAAGCCCTTGCTGTTTGACAATGTGATAGCACTGATGTTTGCAATTGAAACATTGATAAAATCTATTGACTGCATAATCAGGTAAGGGGAAACAAAAAAGTCATGCCATTGCCTATTTGCGTAAACAACTTTGTGTTGCAGCAAAATCTGTGATAGAACTTACTGTGATTAATTTCTTACATCTTTCTGATTTCTCACAGCTAGGCTGTTTCCAGGCTTCTGCTGCTCCCTGGCCATCTAGTTTCGCTGTTTCGGTGCCCCCAGCGAGGGTGAAACCTTGCAGGTTTTTAAATGCAATCCAGTTGGAGGACTTAAATGCATTAAGGCTAATTGGAGCCAATATTGTTCCCCTGATCTCGATATTAGGTGATCGGTTGTTGTAGCAGGGACCTGAAAATGTGATTTGACCAACCAGGAATGTTCCTTCAGGTACGTAAAAGGTCGAGTTCTCGGGATGATCACATGCTGCATTCCATGCTGCAGAGAATGCCTTTGTAACCAAAACGAAAAATGAAAACAATCATCTATGTGTTCCTGAATGGATCGAAGCTTAATTTTTCAGTAATTCGAATGGCATTAGTATGATAAATTATAACTCTCAAGTTAGGATAGCGTAACTTATGCATTTTGCTTGAAATTCTCTCATCAAACATTCATTTATGAGATCTGAAAACATTATGCTTGTCAAATAAAATATCAGATCAGATTAAAACATGATAATTAAGAAGCACGAACCGAGCTACTTTCTGTCTTGCCATCAGCTATTGCGCCATGTTCAGTGACATCAAAAACTCCATCCTTAGGTGCCTTAGCTGACGGAATTGAAACCAGTTCAGTTGAAGGTGAAGGTGAAGGTGCTAAAGGAGATAGTCCAGGTGAGCCACAAATTTGGCAGGGGGGCAATGTTGTTGCCACCACAATACTTCCATGAAAAAATGCCATAAGAACTGCTAAATTTCTCATTCTAAATGCCATCATTTTCCTATTTGAGGCTAAGTTAAATCTTTTTTTGCTTCTTTTGGAAATTAGCTGATCATCTTCACAGCATTTCATCTTTGGTTCTTATAAATTGACAGTGATATAGAAGTTTACTAAACTCCATTCACTTAATTTTTGATGATCTTTGTGAACGTTTTTCAGCTATAAATGTTTACAGGAGTTTTCTTTCAATTTATAACTGCTTTTAGGTAATTTTCAATTCATTTAATTGTTCTCTAAAATTAAATTCATTCATTACTTCCAAGTCTTTAAACCTTGGCAGACTTAGAGACATAGGTTTTTCTGCCGTTTAAACTGCTAAGAACGGTATGAGAGTTAAAAAAGGACTAACATTCTGTCATTTTCATTGATTTTCGATATTCATGGTCGATATTTACCGCAGTTGGCCCCAAAAACATTTATTATGTTTGCAACTACAATAGATACGATACAACCAAATATGCGTCTGCGATCAAAATTTAAACCATTGTAAGCTTATGGTTGGGGTTCTTACCTCTTACTGTTGTAAAAAAAGAAAAGGGTTGATTCTTTGATCAAATATCCATTCTTGGATCATTGGATTTGTTAAAATTCTTAATTTATTTTATTACAAGTCTCTAAAAGACAGTGGGCAAGCAATTCTTGAAAATCTTGTAAGATTATCTTAGTATTTTATTACAGGTCTCTAACATTAGGCTTTTTTCCAGAAACCTGGTTGCTAATGAAGCTTAAGTAATTTATATTAACTTAGCATTTAGCCGATGGAAGATTACATGAATTTGAAAAATATGCAAGTACAATACAAATACATGAATTGTTAAGTCTACCTTAAACCGTCTCTGGGGGTGCAAATTACTTTCTCGATGCTGATGTTGGTGGCCAATCCTGGGATCTTAGAGACGCATTCACCGCCTGTGGCAATGACACTTCGGGAGATTTTCACGAGTTTCGATTTGCCGACGTGAATGCCTTCAGTGTTGGGGCTATTTGCAGGAGCTTGTAAATTAACGTTGAAGATCCTGAAGTTTTGGCTCAAGCTGATCAAGATGTGGAACCCTTTGGGGTCAATGGATTTTATGCCACGGATGATTGCATCGTTCACCCTGACGAACTTCAAAGTCTGCATTTTAAACCAGAAATGTAAATTGCAATTAAACCCATCTTAATTATTCTCTTCATTTTATCTATTTAAAACATAAAAGCAAAAAAAATGTCAGATGATGATTTTGAAGCTTACTGCTGGCAATCTGGGGCAGCTAGAGTTCTTGGCACAGTCATTGAACTTCCATACGTTAGCACCTTGGCCATCGAAAGTCCCATGTCCACTGAGAATCAAACCGTCAATGGCTTGAAATGTGATCCAATCTATAACATTTACTCCACCACCATAGTAGGAAATATCAGCTTGAGCTTTGACGATTCCATTAGCTTGAATAATTAGGGGAGATGGATTGAAGCACGGTCCCGAAAATATGACTGGTCCTATTACGAAGTTGCCGTCAGGGATGACCATCTTCGCATTTCCAGGGAAATTGCATGCAGCCTTGAAGGTCCTGATAAAACTCTGCGGGAAGAAATCACAAATTTCAATGGCACCATTTGTTGATCAGTTTCAATCAAACAAAAAGGGCGTCTGTAATTTATATATAAACGACAATGAAGGAAGATCAAACCATACAATTGAGCTATCAGTCTTTCCATCAGCCTTTGCACCATAATCTAACACGCTAAAAATTTTGACATCGGGGCCTACTTTTCCGACTGCAGCATCGTTAGCTTTAGTTAGAGCCTCCCCTGCATTAAACGGACCCCTGCCCTCGCAACCACGAAGAACTAAGCACAAGAGAAGAAGAATGGCGCTAATTTGAGCTACCTTGGCTAATGTCATTGCTGCCATCCTTCAACCTGAGCTACGATAATAGAGACTTAACAATGAGATTGGTGCAAGCCTTGTTTCACTGCTTCCTTCTTTATAGGTTTCAAGATCAACTCTTACCGCTAATGTCATATGTGGGAGGACTAAATTGTCGGAATTTTTGGTTTTGTAGTTTCAAGTTTGTTTGCCTTTGTTCCTAATATAGCTTCATATGCTTTGTGTATTTTGTCTTCCCTTCCCTGAAGTTGGGACCTTTTGTTTGGTTTCTCTAAATTACATTTGTCCACGAGTCAAGCTGGGTTATGGTCTGATTTTTTATCCTTTTCCTTAAGCTCGAATCTGAGCTAACCTAAGACACGTTTTATTATTCTAAGAAATAATAAAATATTTGAAAATCATTTCTATATTTAATTTTTCAAACGCTGCCTGTTAGTTGATATTCAATTGAACATGGCCATCAGCTAATTTGCTGGCAAATTGGTCGAACCAACAACCCTTAATTTGATTATTTTCAAACTTTCTGGGCTTTTTCCAATTTTCTTGGCTGTTCCAAGCGGCATTCTTACCGAATTTTAAATACAAGTTCCAAACCTTAACACCTTGGTTTGCCTCAGCAGATTGCAGAGGAAATAGAAAGTTGATTTGACATGATGATCAGATTCTGAAACTAATAGTTTTCCCAATAAATTATAAGCTAAGATTTCTTTGGGTTTGGCATCTAAAACGTGTTAAATTCTTTGAATCACTATTTTTTATAAGAAAAACCCAAGTTACTTAGACATTTCAATTGGATCATTTTGGACTCATTTGGGGCATTGATAATTCTTAGGAAATAGTATGGACTAGATTTTCTCGTGAATTAGATCAGATTGTAGTTGAAATTTTTTTTTAAATGTAAGTAATTTAAAAGATTGTATCATTATTTAAATAATATTAAAAATTTAATTTTTATAATTATATTTTTAATTAAATTTACCTATACTCGAGTCAATATGGGCAGGACAAGTTATGCAATTCTATTGGGATCGATTGAATGACATGAAACTCAATTCCATGGGATAAAAGAAGTAGAAGAAAATAAAGCAAAATGATTGACACACACATATAATATTCTGGTAGTTTCACCGATTTTGGATCAAAAGGCAGTCAATGCTGATCGTTGATGAGGGAGAAATATTCTGGCTTATCTCCATAGAAACTAGGCAGAACTATAACGTTCAAACGTGGCAAAAGAGAAAGATACAAAATCGTTGCTTTTGTTTGAATAAATAAATAAGTGGATAAAATGCTATGTCTTCTTACATATAAAATTATATTATTTAAAGATAAATGAAAATAAAGTTTACTTATGATTTTATGGTAGAAATTCTCCCATATATATGCTTTCACTTTTTTAAGGAACAAGATAAAGGAGGTCCAAAAATTCCATTCAAAATTTCTTTCACATCTTTCTTAATCTCTTTTTCTCTCTCTTTCTCTCTTTTCCTTCGTGGATACAAAAACAAATAAATTTAGAATCTGCGAAAGTAATTCCTTGAAAGTTAATGATTTTTGTTAATAAATAAGACGTAGTATGAAAATATAAAAAAAAATGTAAATATTGAAATACGAAAATTAAATTTAAATGTTATATTTTAAAGATGATTATATAAACCAATTTAGATTTTAGTTAAAGGATAAACCTTAATTAAGGTAAGTTGGCAATAGTATTCAATTTCAATGTGCCGTAATGTTGGTGTCTCTTAAAAATAGGCACCATCAACTTATTAACAACCTCATTTGTCACAAAAATTCTTAGTACTTACTCCATTTTCCTTTGCCTTGAGACAGGGAACAGTATAATTCTTGGCCACTACGACCTAAAATTTTGGGATAGATGGCACTAGATTCGGATTTTAGTAGTCTTTTCTTGTTTTTAAGGTACCCAAAAGCAAAAGTTCTTATGCAGACAAGGGTAGCTTAGATGGGGATGCTTCTGATAAGTCTCATCAGCTTCAATTGAGCATCCTATGCCTCCTTTCCTTCAGAATTTGCATTCTGGTAGGGATAAAATGCATGACAGAATTTGGTATATTAGAATTTTTTTTGAGTGTTAATTTCATGTTGTTTGTTTCATTCTTTCAACTTATCAAATACCAAGAGATTTAATCACTTTAAATTTGATCTTTTTCAATGAAATCGACATTGAATTAAAACCAATATTATTAAAAAAGGCGATTTAATTAACATAGTACATGATCTTCTTTCTTAATAATAGGATGCAACCAAAAATTAATTAGCAATAAATGGAAGAGTCCAACTGGAACATAAAATCTCAACCTAACAATTATGAGATAATATCAAGTAATACTTCTTACGCGTAGGAAGAACAAAAGAGAGAACCTGAGTTTTAATACCATATAAGCATCTAATATAAACCCAATTGGTAACAAATGGAAGATGGAAGGCCTAACTTGAATATAGAATTACAAGAAACTTAAGACTTAATAGATATGAGAGAACAACACTTAACAACTATCAAGGGTATAGACTTTAAACTTGATCATTTTTTTTGAATCATTTTAAGGATACATTCTCTTACATCGATCAATTTAACTCTTGATGCTACATATAGAACCCCTAACTAACATCCTATACTTCATTTTGGATAATGTCCTTGACATTATAATATGAAAATTAATGACTCATTTGGACATTATAAGATGTTGTGAATAGGAAATTGTTTGGTGAAACAAAAATACCGAGCAGGGCAAACAAACAAACAGAATCCTTCCTGATTAATTGATTCAAAAGAAATGTCCTTTCTGATAGTATAATCTTATTCAAAGTCACTGCTAAGACTGGAAAAAAAAAAAAAGCATAGGTTTTTCACGCTGTTTGCTGATTAGAAATTAGTTCTTCCATGGGGCAGAAAGAACTTTCCATTTGGAAAAGTTATGCTATTTTAATAAAAAGTGAGATTCTCAATACCTTTTGGTCATCCTCTACTAATTTCCTAGATTCTTTTCAATTAGTTTCTTCTTTTAGTCACTATCAATTCATTGCATTAAACTTAGAAGAACACTTGATAGAATCAATAGAAGCAGCTAAAAAAATAAATAAATAAGAAGTGAGGGAACTGAACTTAATCCAATTAGCTCATGAAGTCACCCTTAAAACGTAGCATGGATTTGAAATTCAATATTTGTAATCTATTTTCTTATCTTATGTTGTGATTTCTTTTGTTAAAAAAAAAAGTGAAGCCCCGAAAAATTACTAGTTAGTATGCATATAAAGCAACCTTAAACTATATTGGAAAATGAAATTATGGAAGAGTTTTGAATGCTATTTTTGTAAGTAATGAAATTCAAAACCAGGTCACCATGTGAGAGAAACATAAATTTATAATAAACGCAAGAGAAATGTTTATAAGTACAGATTGCAGAACCAAAAGAAAATACAACTTAAGCTGGCACCATAATCTTACACAACGCATAGCTTATTTTCAAGCTGCCACAAGGTCTGGTGTAACACTGAAAAATACATGCATGTTACTAGCCAGACCCTGGAGGTTTACATCTACTGGCAAGCATTAGTATTTTCTACATATATCAACAAAGAAGCTAATTAAGCTAAGGTGAATTCTAAGCCCAGTACTGTTTTTGTTTGGTTTTACCATAGTCGTTAAACATGCATACCACCATTGTAAGCAAGTGCGTCATTGCTGCTAATTGCTTTAACCCCTTACGATATTGGACCATTAGGTACCTGACAAACATACCATCTTTCATGGCCTTGGGTCGTCTGGATTTGATAATAGCTGCCTGTTTCAGGCCGTTGAACAACCGTGACAGCTTGAGGTCCATGATAAACATATCGGTTCGGTACTGGATTCTGATGATGATGATAGTGATCTTGATTTCTCGGAGGAGGAGCACTTTTGTGGGCCTTCCCGAGCACCTGCCGGCCATATAGCTCATCTATCAAGGGGAAGCCTTCTGAGGCAACCTTCTTAAGATGATCTATTGAACATGCCATGATTAGTATTCTTTTTGTAGCAAGTAAATTTGTGTTATGTTGCTTGCCGATATGGTTAAGAGGCCAGGGCCCTATATATATAGGTAGTTTAGGAGAAGTGAAACCCTCTAGCTTCCCATACCAAGGGTCCATCGGAATTAAAAGGAAAGATTAAACGAATTTCTTAAGGGCAAAACAGGGAAAAAGGGAAGTGGGTTCCCATTTATTCCTCCAACTTTCTGTGATTCCAATTCTTGATTGAAAAGAAGGTTTATTCAATCGGAGTTTATTAAGTAATTGTTAAAGATTATTTAAAAAATTATTTGTATTAATATAATACTTTAAGTAAATTTTTCAAAAATAATGTATTAATTACATTTTTTATTTTTTAATACATCATTCGTTGCCTTAATGGCAATTGATTAACATTTCTCTAACATTAATTATAGTGAAATTGAAATGCTTAATCATCTTAGAAATTAAATTGCTGATTATGTCTAACCAAGTTACCTGATTTTGAGCTTGTTGGTGCTCACTACTGCCCTTTCTTAGTCATCATGTGCCATAAGCCAAGTGGCCAAAAAGCTGGCCTTGTGGGACTTGCCTACCTATATACTTATCCATGGGGAATTGGAGAACAAAGTGAAAAAGTAAAATTTTATGTTGCTTTCAAATGATTATTATTTTAATTTATAATCAGATTTTCTTTTGAAAGATTGGCCTTTCTAAACACTTTATCCCTCTAACCCTAGTCTTTTTGGCATCTCATCCTTTTTTGTTTTCTAAAGGATTTTATGAGTTCCAAGAA
>JBBYHO010000002.1:5171831-5185342 GCA_038382025.1 Adansonia gregorii
CAGAATTATGATTTATATCATAAAATAATTTATTTAAATTTAATTATAAATATTTATATAAAAATAATTTATTTTTAATATTATTTTTAACAGTGATATGATTTTTTTAATCGGCCCAAACACAACGTGTGTCTCAGCCTTGGCTTGGGTTAAAAAAAAAAAATTATGCCTGCAACTCAACCATTGAAAGCTTCTCATATGTGACCATTATCTGAGAATTTTAGAGTGCATTTGGATTTCCCCAATGCACCCAAGGGAGATAAATGGCACCAAAGGTGCATTTGGGAAGGCACCTTACGTCACCGTTTGCCTTATGCTCCTCCAGTGATTCACTAGAGGCAAAGTCTAGTGGCTTCCCACTAGACCTTGCTAGGGGGTAAAGTTTCACTTTTTATATATATATATATATATATATATTGTAAAGCATTTTACTTTAATATTTTTAAAATTTTTAAATATTTTTATTTTAAAAATATTTTTTTTATTTTTTCAATATTTTTTATTTACCAATTTCTTTTATTTAAAAATTTATATTTGTACTTTATTTAATATAATGTAATAATTAATTTATATAATTATATAATATTAGTTAATTAAAAAATAATAGTTATTAAAATTTAAATATTATTAAAAATATATAAAAATAATTTGCTATTATCATTTCACTATCACTACTGTAATTAAATTTAAATACATATTCACTATTGATTTTAATCTTAGTGTTAGAGTATTTGATATCAGTACTATAATAACTAATCTCGCTATTATTACTATTTTTAATCGTATCAAAATCAATTTAACCATTTATCCAAATGGAATCATATATATATATATATATTCAAATTTTGTCGTGTGTAATTAATTATACAATGAATAAAACTGCAGAGTAAAAAGTTGAAGCAATGAAAGTTATTTCAAACTTGAAAAACTCATTGCATCAATTCAAATTCAAATCCAATCCAAAACATTTGATAAGAAAAGTTAAAAATTCAAAATCAAAGCAACTTGCGCTTTGAATTAATTCAAAACTAAAACTGTCCTAACTAAACAACTTGAAAAATTAATTCAAATTCATCTGAAATTAAATTGTTTTGACTTTTAAATTCAACAATTTAATTTTAAAATAACTAAAACTTAAAATGATTCAAATTTTTTTTAATCTAAAATAATCGATCCAATCTAATTCGAACCAAATCAAACCCGATCCAATTTGTCCATATTTAATTACACGTTTATTTATTTATTCACGTCCCCAAGATGCTTTTCCATATCTTAATTTACTTTCAAATCAGCAAATGGAAGTAAAAAAAAGAAAAAAAAAAAACTAAAGCTGCTTTATATATACCACCATCCGTTCCGAAAAACAACAAATTATAGACTATTTATATAGGTACGGTAATAAATATGTTAATGGCAAACCAATATCGATCTTGTCTTCATAGTTGACATAAATCAAGATTTGGCCGTAGAATTTGGAATATTTATGAACCGATCAAAGACCAGGAAATATGGACAATCTAATGTTGAAACAGATTCTCTCCACCACTACCATGATTTCCATCGTATTAAGTTTTAAATAAGGTGAAAATTAATCTATCAATTTATATATTTACGTATTTTATTTTATTGTTATCGTAAATTTTAATATATTAATAATTCGTATTTTATAAATTTTAAAATATACACACATATCATATCTAATATTAGTAAATTCAGTAAAAAGTGAGTTATTAACGGGAACGAAAAGGAAATTAAGTGCTATATCTAGCAAGAAAATGTCAAACTCAAAGGGCCACCCACCATGGATTCATGAACCCTAAGATTCACTAAATCTCTAGACCAAGTTGTGTTTTTTTTTGTTTTGTTTTTTTTGACTTGGCGTTGCTCTCTGCCAATTTCCAATTGCACCAAAAGAAAGTGAAAGTAAAAACCTAAAATCCATTGTTCGCTGGTCGATTTGTAACTTTCTCTTTTAGTTAATAAAATGGTGCTTTTCGACCTAAAAGAGATAGTGCAACCAAAGCAACCAACATATATGATGTGGGGCTTTGAAGAATGCATGATATTAACCCCAAATGTCAACTGTGGTGTGTGAGAATGAGAGAGTACTTGATTAAGTGCTTTAAGCTTTTAGACTGTGATTATCAGATCTGTAATCTGATTGGTCTTTGGTGCTATCCTTCCTGAAATTTTATCAAAACATGGGAAGGAGATGTCAAACTTTGCAAGTAGAGGTGTCATAACCGGGCACTGTCCGGATCCAAATTTGATTTAGTTTATAGATTCAAATTATTGTTTAAAAAATAATTTTAGATTAATATTTATATATTTTATAATTAAATTTAAATAAATTTTTTTATTAATTAATTAGTGATTCAAGTTCGGCTCATCTAAATAAAAAAAAAACTTCATACTTAGACCCAACCTAGAATGAGTTAGGCCTTTCAAGTTGGGTGAGTTATTTGGTTTTTGAACAAATTTATTTGCAAATAGCGTATCATAATAAAAATTAAAATAATAGTTTTAACGTAATTTTAGAGTTATTATTTGTCAACTCTTTCATCTTCAGTATGACAATAATATCATCTTTCATTATATTTGCAACTGCAACAAATACGATACAATCGAAATACACCCTTGTTCACAATTTAAACCCTAGTACACTTTTTTGCCATGCATGGTAAAAGTGAGTCTTTTTTTGTCATTGTTTTGTGTTCTTGCATACAAATAAGGGGGAAATAAGATCATCAGAAGATATAATCCTTGTACACGACCAAAGACACAACAAAAGAAATCATTGTTCTGACGATCAAAAGCTAGGGATCAAAAGCGAGTAAAAAATTGAGGATTTGACGGTTGGATACGTTTTTCCCTTTAACAACCGTAAATCTGTTGGCATAGCACTGGTTTTAGGAAGGTGCGAAATCCCCATCTTGGAGACAAGGGGGAAGCAGAAAATCAAAAGAAAAATAATATTAAAAAAAAAGGTTGATTGAAATCCATTTCGTCGACAGGATTACTTTGAAGTGGTTGTAATTATAATTGTCGATGAAGATTGATTTCTTTTGAAGGCCATTTGGTGTAAATAGAAATCACATGCATGGTTTCATTTAAGTGTGACAAAATTTGACACTTTCTTTTATAGTTAGTGTTTGATTAAATTCCCCTACGTATCATTGCCTGCCTACAATACTCCTGCAATTTGGAGATATAAAGCTTGCTTTTTTAAGCATTAATGGCAGAGCTAGATTCAAGAATACATCATACTGAACATTATTTAGAGATAATATCTATAGGACTAAGAGCTTTTATTTGAAATAAATCTGTTTATAAGACAAGTCGTTATTCTTATTTTACTATCAAAAATTAAATATTAAAAAAATATTTTATATTAATATATTTTAAAATTAAATTTAAATAAATATAAATTTTTGTTGGATATATGAATAGTAATTTAAGTTGGACTGACTCTAAGTTAAAAATATCACTCAAGCCGAATCTATCCCCCCTTGTTCTTGGATAAATCTAATTATAATTAAGGTGCTTTTTTCCTTTAGATCTTAGTCTTGGTATATAGTACCTAAAACGATTGACAAACAAGAAGTTCATTGTATTATCAATAAAATTTTTAGATTTAAAGTAAAGTTTAAAGGATGATATATACCTTAGAATATAGTAAAAGAAATAAAATAAATAAAAAATGTATTTTAAATAAATTTTAATAAACAAATAGTAGTTTTCATTTTGTTTTCTCTTACACAAAGTATATCCAAATTCTTTGTGGACGTAATCATCTTTTTGAATGATCTATAATTAAGGGTGCATTTTCTTTTTACATCCATTTATTAATTCATTCAAAATCTTATTTCCAAATTATTACATAGTTTCATATTCTTTTATACATAATTTGAACTATCAAAGTTTTAAAAGATGAATTTATATATATTATGCATGGACGAAATAAGACTAAATTATATCACATTTATGAAAGTTTTTAAAAATAAATACAAATAATTTTATTTTCAATGACGTATCATTTGATTCACTGACTGTATATAGACTTATACATTATTAATTAAAACTACTTAAGGGTTAGGCAACCTGTTCAACCCAACTTGAGCCAAAGTTATTTTTCTTGAATAGGAATCCATTCCGAATCATGAACTCCTCTGTAATCTATACATCAACTATAAATTCTTAAAAAGATTAAGAGGAAGTGATGAAAGAGTTTGATATTTTGTTGTAGATGTATATAGCAAAGATGGAAGGGGAACTAATGAGCCAATAGAAGAAGAAAAAAATTAGAGAAATGATATAGAAAGGAAGGTAGTTGTAGTACCTTTAATAGACAAGGGGTGTGGCTCAAATTTGAAACGTGGAACGGTATAAGGTTTAAGGTGCTTTTAGTTTTGGATGCATCGAAAGATACTTGGAAAAACATGTGGGAAAAAGGCGTTTTGCTTCCAATGCAAATTAACTATAAAATTTTTCTTCTTTTTTTTTTAAAATTTTATTTTTCTAATATATATATATATATTATTTTTTTTGATGTGGAATCAGAACCACAACCCTTTGATCGTTCATGTCAAGGCCATAGTGATAATGGGGACATTTGAAAAGATGACCTGATACCAACAATTTGGATGGATATTATCAGGATTCCCACTAATGGTAATTAGTTTCTTATAATAATGCTCTTTTGTAATGGATATCAAAGAGTTAAATTGTGGTAACGTTTGAGTTTTCAATTATTTCATGTTTATCGAAGATGAAATTTATTTATGAGTTGTAAATTAAATTCATATATACATATGTATATGTTATTCACAAATATAAGTTTAACTGCTATTAACAACTAATCATTTATAGCTTAATTACGATTAATGTTGATAATAAAGCAAACAGGAATCATAACACAGCAACTTTAACGTCGACAGCTATTTAAATCCTAACACGAAAAATTGGAAATATATATATGGTATTGGTATGCAGTAGTAGAATCCATAGTGATAAGAATGACAGCCACCAATTTGAATTCTCCCACGTGCAGATAGATGCGAGTACTTAATTGACATTCCTGCGTGATTTTCTCCCGATGGAATGTGCATATGTTTCTATTTTCTCGGGAAAATGACAAGTGTGATTGGAACAGTACTTTGTTGGGGAACATGGTGCTAATATCGCACGGTTAAAATAAGGTTTTTCCCTATTACATCACAATTGATTGCATACAATTGCAGTATGGAAATGTACCTTTGATTATGTGCTTTTTAAGCAGAGCAGAGTAGATGCAATGCAAATTTAAATACTCGATAATCTGCGATACCCCACCACTTTTTGGCTTATAAAAACCCTCTTTCCCCGTAGATTTCTCCCACTCACTTTCTTAATTCAAGTCGCTTCATAGCAAATTAGAGTGATCCATCGATTGCCATATTGGTTATGTAATTACAACACTCAAAGGGAACAAGAAGAGAAAAAGAAATACAGCAGCAGCAAAGAAAGAAATAAGATATGGTTGAAGCAGTGGGATCTCGTCAAAATCAAATTCAAAAGCACCTGACAATGGCAGAGGTATAGAATCTTAGACACACTCTCCTATCGAGTCTTCTAAAAGAAGGGTTTTTTTCATTCTAGCAGACTAACTGACTTTTAATTTGTTTTCACTGTGTATTTAGGTGACGGAGGAGCTAAAGAGAGTAACTGATATAGGGTTCCCTATAGCAGCTATGAGCTTGGTGGGTTATCTGAGGAACATGATCTTAGTTGTTTGCATGGGAAGGCTCGGCAGCCTCGAGCTTGCCGGTGGGGCATTAGCCATCGGGTTTACAAACATCAGTGGCTACTCGGTCTTGTCAGGCCTTGCCATGGGCATGGAATCGGTTTGCAGCCAAGCTTTTGGTTCGAGAAACTTATCAGTAGCATCTCTCACTTTGCAAAGAACAATTATAATGTTACTGCTTGCTTCAATACCTATCGGGTTGATTTGGTTTAACCTGGAGCCTCTCATGATTAGCATCAATCAAGACCCTGATATAACCAAAGTTGCTAGCCTTTATTGCAGATTTGCGATCCCTGATCTTATAGCCAACAGCCTTCTTCATCCTTTACGTATTTACTTACGTAGTAAAGGAACAACTTGGCCTTTAATGTGGTCGGCCTTGTTTTCAACCATTTTTCATCTCCCTATCATAATCTTTTTATCCTTCACGTTACGTTTGGGCGTCCCTGGAATAGCGATTTCTACCTTCATCACCAATTTCAACACCCTTTTCTTCCTTCTTTGTTCCATGCTCTACACTCGAACTAGTCATGTCCCAGAGGAGTCAATGAACAGGTCGTTTTCACCGTCGCTATCACCGTCACTGCCACCCTCTCCGACAGCTGTAATATGGGAGGAATGGGGAGTTCTTCTTCGACTGGCAATACCCAGCTGCATTGCTGTTTGCTTAGAGTGGTGGTGGTACGAGCTTATGACAATTCTAGCAGGGTATTTACCCGAACCCCGAGTTGCTTTGGCAACATCAGCTATAATGATACAAACAACTTCTCTCATGTACACGTTGCCAACAGCACTCAGTGCATCAGCCTCAACCCGTGTAGGCAACGAGCTCGGAGCAGGGCGGCCGAGCAGGGCACGGTTGGCTGCCGTGGTAGCCATAGGGCTAGCCTTGTTGACCTCATTCTTAGGATTAATAGGGACCATATTGGGAAGAAAAGCATGGGGAAGAATTTTCACCAATGATAACGAGGTTCTTGAGCTAACCATGATTGTACTACCCATAATTGGACTCTGTGAGCTAGCAAATTGTCCTCAAACCACAAGTTGTGGGATTCTAAGAGGCAGTGCTAGGCCCGCGATTGGGGCAACCATAAATTTTTACTCGTTTTACATGGTGGGTGCGCCATTGGCAATGGTTCTAGCTTTCTTTTGGGGACTAGGGTTCGTGGGTATGTGTTATGGGCTGTTGGCAGCTCAGATTGCATGTGTAATCTCGATCTTAACGGTGGTTTTCAGGACGGATTGGGAACGGGAGTCCTTAAAGGCCAAAGAGTTGGTGAGCAAAACTGACCATTTTCCACATGCAGACCAAACACTACTGATCAAATGTGAAGAAGGGGTTGGATTTCCCAAAGAATTGGGTTTTGAAAAGTGAGAGAAATAATTTTTTGTGGATCAAAGAAACATACACAAAAATACGGCCATTTAACAGGACAAATTCAAACTACACTTTTTCATCTTCATTATTACTTATTTTCCAACTCTTGTTATATATAAATATGTACCTGCTTGTTTTTGTCTTTTCTCTTATTTGTCTGTCCCCCACTAATCTTTTTCTCTTTGGTTTTTTTTCTTATTAGGTGGTTCAATTATATATAATATTCGGTTCGATTTTTGAAAAGTTTAAAAGTACTATACGTAATAGTAATTTTTTTTAAATCGAACCATTATCATTGTATGCATCTTTGTATATCAATCAATTAATGCTGATTATAAAAACGAAATTATTATTATTATTATTATTATTATTATTATTAAACGTAGATTCAACTTTTTTTTATGGTCTAAAAAGGAAAACTTATTGTTGTATGCATTAGATGTCTATATTTTAAAAATGAATTATATAAATCAACTAAATAAAATTTAAATTTAAATATAAATCTAAATTTGAGCATTTTTATTCTCAATATTCCAGTTACGCATAAAGACCATATTTAACCAATTAGGGCACTTATAAATAAAGCACCAAAAAATGGGTTATAACCAATATTTTTGTCCTTCAAGGTTTATTTCCAATCTTCCTACAAAAACACATTTAATGAGCTCCTACTTATTCTATTGAACCCTTAAGAGCTCAATTCAACCATGATAGAGTAATGATAGGATATGATATATTCAATCCTGACAGACACCAAAATGCCAAACCTAGCTAGCCAGCCCAGGGGGCCTAATAAGTTTTTGAACAGGGAAGCCTCCTGTCATTTGCTGGCACACATGTGCAGCATGTGCATGTCTCAGGCCAGGTTGGTCATCCTGAGCTCATGCAGTACATAGAAACAGTATATTTGAACAATTTTTCATAGTTACCAACAAGAAGAAACTCTAACATCAATGTCTAAAACTGCTTTCTAGCAACAAATTATGGGGGAATTAATTCACTTTATTGCGTTGATCAAATAAGCCCCAAATCTTAGAAAATCAAGCTTCTTGTCAAGATAAAGGGTGGGTTTTCCTTTTCCTGCTTGCTAAAAAAGTGTCCTTAAAAGAATTTCAACCTTTAAGGCTTTGCTAGACCAGTGGCCTATATTAAACTCAGAAGCCTTCTTCATGGTACTAGATATATTGAATTCATTGCACACTTTTTTTTTCTGTGGATTTGTTGATTTTTTTTAATTTTCCATTGATTTCTTTCGGTTCAAACTTATGAATGAGAAATTTTTAACTGTCAAAGATTAGTCGAACTTCAATCAATATACAACGAATCCAGCTGGAACTTCATATTATTTAACTAATATATAAAAATGAGCTTGAAGATTGTTGCTTGTTGAGGAAGAAAACTTTGTGCACCTAATTTTCCCCTTTTCTCTTTTTGAATCCAAGGGAATTTCATGTTGGTCCAACATTTCTGCTGAAGGAAAAGGAGTGAATTGTGATCATGATTGGTGGCCATGCCCATGACCATGAAAAAGGGTAATTTTAGTTGTAGATATTTCTGTCGATGAAACTTGCTACAAAGTGTAATTATATTATATGATTCAAAATTTCAAAACATGAGTTCAAATTAATCAGTTTCAGCCATTAATGAAGCAAAGTCTTCGATAGAGAATGATATGAAAGCCGGCAGTCCACTAATGGAAAGGAAGAATTATGGTTTAAGTATTGAATTTATATCAACCTTTGCTTTACTATTTCACGGTGATATTGATATGACTTCACAAGAATTAATGTCTTTTGTCCAATCTAAAATATCCTTTGCAATAATGAAGTTTTGGAACCAATCCCTTTTTCAGCCATATAAATATATATCCAACAGCTAATGAGATTGTACACAAAAACAAGAATTTCATGCACATTTGGCTGAAGCACAGTAATTTTTTTGTTTTTACTGCTTGTTTTTCATATATTTGTGTTTGTCTCGTTCATATTCGAATTGGCTCATTTTGAATTCAGGTTCTGCTACGAAACAGTGGGAAAGATTGTGAGAATACAGGTTCAATTGTGCAAATAATGAATAGCAAGCTCATATTGGCTCTGCCTAAGGGACCAGGGGGAAGGGGGGGAGGGGGGGGCTAGCTGGAGCAGTGGAGCGTATTGACGGATTTTGAAGGATATAAAACTATCATATCCGGAGATAATGTGAAGATGTTTCCTTCATTGTAACAAATGGACCACCCAAATTATGCAGAATGAAGTTTCATTTGCATGGTTCATGACGTATTGTGCATGGCTTCTGAAAATGACATAGTGTAGTATTAACTAACACCAATAAGATATATCATCTTTTCCATCTCAACATCATAATTGATGTGCTCGGTAAGAAAAAAAATTTTAAAATTAAAAAAATAAAAACCCGTTGATGGGTTTTTTTAATTAAAAAAAAAAGAAAGGATCTTCAAACGGATACCGTAAGATTTACTATTTTAAATTCAAATATTGAGATGAACAAGATGAAATTTATGAAAACAAACTAGATTGAAATACGTCTTATTGTGTCTAATTTTGAACCCCAAGTCTTACAAACGGGCATTAAATTGTGCTGATACAAGAACCAAGCATTAGACCAAATATCAAATTCCAATTCTTAAACGGGCAAATGGTGAAAAATAGATTTATTTATAGATCAAATTAAAAATCAGATTACTTTTGAAATTCTTTTATCTAGACTTAGATTAGGTTAGACGGATAACTTAATTCTTGAACAAATTTATAAAAAGTGAAATAAAAGGAAATAGGTAAGGGGTAAATTGAACTATTCACTATATTTTTAATTCCCATTCATTCCTCTCTCACGTTTAGACAATTGAAACTTTGGCGGTGAAATCTTCCTCTTATTCCTTCCTAGTCCCACCAAACTTCAAAATAATATAGTTACTCTCTCTTTTTTGCCTTCTACCATAGTAAGTTTAGAAAATAGATCTAGCTTAGAAGTTTCTACGAGTTTTAAAACTTTTTTTATGTATAAATTGAATGAATGATTAACAAATTTATATATAAATTCGATCGTAGAAGAAAGGTGCAAGCTCAAAAATAATTAGAGCAGCAACTCATAGTGGATAAACAATAAGATACTAGGTGAGAAAATATTAAAAGAAAAAGTGATCATAAAGATTCAAACTTAAGAGTTTTAATATTACGTTTATGTTTTATTAAATTATCAATTGCTTAAAAAACTTAACCGATAAAAAATTAATGACTTAATTATTATCTTTAAGTTTGGACAGAATATAACATTTTAAATATGCTTGACAAGAATGACTTTTCCTCATATGCAATCAGTTGATCATCCAAAGGAAAAGAAAAAGAGAAGATTATGCAAGCAAGGGCTGGCAGGTGGATAACTATGCATATATTGGTAAAAAGGACGAGGTGATAAAGATGGAAAATAAGGCATTAATCGCAATCTTACCCACGAAAATAATTTGATATTGACTTTAATAGAATTACAGTAAATAATATCACAAAGTAACATTATAACCATTATTTTATTGTTTTGATTTTTTTTATTATTAATAATTATTATCAATATTTATTATAATCGATCAAAATAATAATAATTATAACCATGATCATGATAAAACTTTATTGTAATTTAAATTCTTGATTGAAACCCAGTTTAGCTGATGGAAAAATGATTTGATATAGTCCCGATTAGAGAAAAACGACGAAATATATCACTTTCTTTTTCCTACCTTTTGTCCATCTATGGGAAAAGATTAAATCAAAGGCTTCTCTAGTTTCCGCTATGTTCACATTACAATATTATTTGGAAGTGTCAATCAGGTTGGTTCGAATCTACTTAGATTTTTTTTTTAATTTTATGTAAAATTGCAGCATGCTTTTTCAGATTTTAAGTTTAAATACAGATTTCTCAAGTTGGGATTTTGATTTTTTTTTTTTAAAGAAAATTGATAACATTTGATTAATTCCAATTCAATTGTTAAGCACATTTAGTAGGAAAGAAACAAATTCAAGTGCTTTCTCTGTATAAAAGTTTTTTTATTTTTGAGATTAAAAAAATTGAATGCGAATTATTAAAATTAAAAATGTACTACTCTATTGTGTTATTAAATATCATCACATGTTACATGTAAAATATTTACTATTGCAAGCTGCAAAAGGTTGATCAAGTTGATGAGATTCTTTTGAAAGGATTGATGGAAACAATTGCAGTAAAACGAGCCGACAAAGAACAGTACTGAAGTCTGGTCCGGCCATAAGACCACGGTCCCTGTGCTTAGGATATTGACTAGGATTTCATAGCTCTCTGGGGGGTGGGCGAGGTCTGGTCCAAGTCCATCAAGCACCATTGGCATTAGGCAAAGAAAAGAACAGACCTCGATATCCCCCACCAAAATAGCCTGAAAAAGAACAGGCAATGAAGGATCAATTTTTATCTAATTTCTTCGAAGGGTGTGTTGACAGTTGCATGTGCAAGACCTAATGAACCATGCATGGAGTATGCAACATGCGCGTACATTTTTTTTCTAAATCTTTTCGTACAAAAAAATCATAGAACGGAAATAAAAAAATATTATAAGTATCAAAATTTAAATGTAATATTCAAAATAATTATATAAATGATCTAAAATTAACTACCGGATTCTCATTCTTTTCATCATATAATAATATGTTATAGTATACATCCATCTCTCTTCCTTTTGAGACATGTGATGAATTGAAATTTAAAATTTTAGCAGAGTGAAAACTTGAATCAAAAATGGAATTGTTTCCAATATTTGCTCTCTTTTTTCCGTACAAGAAGATCATAGTTGGAAGATATAGAATTTTAATATCCCATCTCTCCCTTTTGAAACATGTGATGAATTGAAATTAATTCAAGACTCTAGAGGAATGGAACATTGCATCACAAAAAGGATGACAAGATATTGATTTCCTTTTCTTGTTTGTCACTTTTTCCTTTCAAAGATATATATATATATATATATATATACATATGGCGAAAAAGGGAAAATATATTTAGCTAAGTTTGAAGCCAAGGAGACATGGAAAAAGAACGTGAGAAATGCCAGTTTCTTTTCTTTTCTTCTCCATTTTTTTTCTTTTTTATTTTTTGGTGATTGGAATTGGAAAAGACCCAATTATTGGTTTTGGTTTTGGTTTTGGCATACGAAAGTGCTTCATCTTGGCTTGGAAAGGGATAGTTTGCTGCCTTTTGTAACATCATTGTTTGATTTTTAGCCCAAAATGGTGCAAATGTATAAAATTTTAGGGAAGAGCCTTAAATTTAAAATCCTAAATCATGATCAGACCAGATGGATTTGAATAATAAAAATTTACTTATTTAAAATTAAATTCGATTTATTCAATTTAAAGAATTTTATTTCAATTAAATAAAAATAATATTTTAATAAGTAAATAGTAATCCTAATTAATTCGAATATGATAAAAAAATAATCAAACAAATTAAATAGAGCAATTCATTTCAAGGACGGTTGTAGATCACATCATTTTTTTTCTAAATAAAAAAAAAAGAGATAAAAATAATATAGAAAATGAGGCCTTAATGTTGATTCTTTCCTTTACATTCAATTCTTTCTAGTAAAGCTTTTACTTAATATATGTTTATAATTTAGTGGCAGTATTAGACTCTAAGCTCCCTAAGGTTAGTGAAAAAAATAGTGAAAAAAAAAAACTATCTCATTTATTGTTGTTGAAGATCTCAAAATTTAAAAGCAAAATTACACTAATGATATGAACATTAAAGTATTAAAAAATTTTAAAAAAATTAATTTAAAAAAATTAAAATATATGACCGTCTCTTAATCTCAGAACTCATAAGATATTCACCCTTAATTTTTTTCATCACAAAAGAAATTTACTTGACATTTTTTTTAATGTAGATGATGATTTACAAAAATTTGTAAACCATTCGCTGTTTCTTTATATTCATTTATTGCAAAAAGAAAGTAAAAAGTAAAAATATAAAAAATTTTAAAATAATTATGTAATTTATTAATAAAATACCCGATGTTTGATTTTATTAATTAATTAATTAAGGTTCATTATCTGTCGACCCAAAATATTTGTTAAAAAGAAACTACGATTGGGTTGGGTTGGATTGTGTTGAGATAAATGAAAGAATCCTTGACATGGGAAAGCAACCAAGACTTTGGAAACTCACTAATGAAAAATGGGCTAATGTCTAATAGGCTTATTCTTTTATCTTTGGGTTCACATTTGTAGCTTTGGGCTGTATTTTCCCAAAAAAATGGGATCAATGTAACAAAAATAGTAGGGGACAAAGGCATTGTTTCTAGTTGGAAAGGCT
>JBBYHO010000002.1:5217727-5231965 GCA_038382025.1 Adansonia gregorii
TTTTTTAATAAAAATAAATCATATTTTTACATGAATATAACAATACATTCATAATTTTATTTTTTTAAAAATATTTTTCGAGTAAAAAAAAAGAAATTTTCCCTTTACTAAATTAAAAAAAAAAAAAAGAAGACATTATATAAGTTATTCTAAATAAAATCAGAATCGCCGTACGATCAAATTAAATCGGGTTTCTGCTTTGTGTAATTTCGTTTTCTCTTTCAGATCTGATCGTAGATCCCGAATCGCCGTCGTCTCTCTTCATTTTTTTTCCATCATTTTTCTGGTAATTTAATTTATTTTTTTCTGTTTATTTTAATGTTTTGAATGCGTGAATTTGGATTGATTTTTTTCTTTTTTCTTGGTAGGATTAAAATAATTGCACGGATTATTGGAATTTGCCTTTTTTTTTTTTTAATCCGGAGAATTCTCTTCCATGTTCTTCCTCGAACTCGGATTTTTTCCAGCTTGTAAGTAAAATTCAGTTATATATATTTTAATTTCTTTTATTGTTATTATTATATTTGTAATTTGATTTTGGAGTTTGCTATTTTTGGTTTTGTAATTTTTTATTTTATGGCAGCGTTGATAAACAGATCTTAAAAATTGGCTCCTCAAAGGCGATCGCAGCGCCACATGGGTGGCCAGATGCAGCAGAGCAATGCTGCAGCGACGGCGCTTTACGATCACGCCGGTGGTGGGTCCTTGCACAATGCCGGGTCCGCCGGCGGCGATGCTGGTGATGCCGTTATGGCGCGGTGGTTGCAGTCTGCTGGATTGCAGCATCTGGCGTCTCCCTTGGCTTCGACTGGTATCGACCAACGTCTCCTTCCCAATCTTCTCATGCAGGTAACCAACGCTTTACTTTTAATTTCCACGTCTATTTATGAATCTTCTTATGTTTTCGATTATTAGCAGTTCATTGCTCGATTCGGATGGATGCAATTTGAATTGGATTAATCTATATATCTAATTGCTTTAAATTTACTCATTTTAATGAATTTTTTTTAGTGAACAAGCTCACTACCTTCTAAGGGAAATGTTTTTGAAGTCTGTACATTGTTCTTCGTATGTCCATTTTGATATTTATATTCCATGCTGAGTTGACAGGATAAATACTTTTTCTTTTGCATGAGTACAAAAAATTCACTTCTACTATTGACAATTAGGTTGATGAGCTTTTTAGGAAAGTCGGAGTTCATGATTGATTGATCATTCCAATGCTTTTTTTTCTTATTTTTCCCATGAGTTTATAAATTATTTCTTTTTGGACGAACTATTTGTTTTTTAAGTACTTCTTCATGTGTAAGATTTACATGCTCTGACTTCTGAGATAATGAGAAGTTACTACTACACTACTGAAGGGTTATGGAGCACAATCTGCAGAAGAGAAGCAGAGGCTATTCAAATTAATGAGGAACCTCAATTTTAATGGGGAGTCTGGGTTGGAGCCGTACACACCAACTGCCCAAAGTTCAGGAGGGCCTGCTACATCTGATGGGTTATATTCTCCAGAGTTCAGGGGGGACTTTGGAGCTGGGCTTTTGGATCTTCATGCTATGGATGATACAGAGCTTCTGTCTGAGGTATGGTTGTAGGGCACTGTTTAGCATTGTAGGACAATACCACAATGGTTGATTGCTTGAAGTTTAGATGATTACATGCAACTCTACTATTTCTCTTTCTTTTTTGGTTAGATATTTCTGGGCGTTGTTCCATTTTGATATCTTTTAATTTCAGTTAAAAAAAAAAAAAAAAACTTCAGTTTAAGCTTGGCTTAGTGCTGTTTCTTTTTTTCCTCTGGAAATAAATTTTGATTTGATTTAATTGCAGCATGTTATCTCAGAACCTTTTGAGCCATCACCATTCGTGCCTGGTGTGAATAAAGCATTTGAAAATGAATTTAATGTGACAACTAGCTGGCAGCAAAAAGGGCAAAGTGAGGCAGATGCCTCCGCCTTATTATTGTCCACCAATGAAAAAGAGATCAGCACGAGGGAAAACAATGTTGCTAAGATTAAAGTTGTGGTATGGTGGTGCTTCATTTCTCTCTCCTCTCTCTCTTTCACCCTCTATGGAGATGGGGACATCCTTCTTTCCTTGCTGAGATTAAACAGTTTATATTGTCCAGCTTAGTATGTGACTTTGTATTTGATTGTTAAGCCGGCTGGGCACTGTTGATACATGATGCAGCATTTCATATCCCACTGTTATATGCCTTGCCTTTTAAATTTCCTGAATGCTAAATTTTTGTCTTACTTGTGGTGTAAGGTACGCAAAAGACCATTAAACAAGAAGGAGATTTCTCGGAAGGAGGATGATATAGTAACCGTGAGCGAGAATGCTTTAACTGTCCATGAACCCAAGCTAAAGGTTTGTCTGTTATTCACAGAAGTCATTGCAATCTCACTATGTGTTTTTGAGATGAATATCTTAGAACTATGGGTGCTTGTTTGATTTGCCATTTCCTTCTCTTTCTTATATCTGCTTTTATTGTTATCTGAAAGGTGGACTTGACAGCATATGTAGAAAAGCATGAGTTCTGTTTTGATGCTGTCCTGGATGAGCATGTTACCAATGACGAGGTAATACTTAGTTGAACTATTTTGCTTTCTTGCCATCCGAACATGGTGTCTGAATAATGTTGAGTATATTATGACCAAAGCTCATCTTCTCTTGTTAATTGATTTGTTAGAACAAAAGTTGACTTCTTTTCTTGTTTGCTTCAACAGGTTTATCGTGTTACTGTTGAGCCAATTATTCCCATCATTTTTCAGCGAACGAAAGCTACTTGTTTTGCATATGGGCAAACAGGTTCATATTTTCTTCCTGAATGGCACATGTGCTATATTTATTATGTTCCATTTTGTATGCTTGAGGCTACGTTTATGTAGAAGGAAAAATTTTCAAAATCATAGTGAATAGCATTTAGCAGCTATTCCATTCAGTTTCTCCTAAAATATATATGTTTTTACCAAAAGATTTAATTCTAATAACTTCAAGGAGTATTATATTTGGATGTAAAAAGTAGAAAACATCTTTTTGCATAGTTCGTATTTTCGATTACATTTTAACATTTGCTTATTTGTGCATATGCCTAACTAGGAATGTTCGCCTTGGTTATATAGATCATGCTAGACCCAAAATGATTTTACAATACTCAGAGTTAGGGAAAAAATAGATTCTAGTGAGAACCATAACTTTTCTTTGGTTTAAATGATGCACGTGGTACTTTTTGGTATTTCAAACATAATGGAGGAAACCATTGGGAGGTTCATTATTATTACTAGAAAGTTGATGCATATGATTGGGCTTTGGAAATTAGGGACCACTTAGTCTTGATTAGATTGGTGAACTAGTGCTAGGAGAACAGCTAGTTCCCGAAAAAGAGAAGAAACACTCTGCTCTAAACTAAATGACATAAACCTAAGGCATGATAATCATTCTCTTTTTCTTTGTCCCTATTCTTGTTCCACATCTCCTTATCTTTCCAGTTCATGGTTGTCTGGCATTGTAGCTAATTTCTGCACCATGTTATGGAATGTTTTGTGATTTCAGGTAGTGGTAAGACGTTCACAATGCAACCATTACCTCTCAGAGCTGTACAAGACCTTGTTAGATACTTGCATCAACCAGTTTACCGCAATCAGAGATTTAAATTGTGGCTTAGCTATTTTGAGATATATGGTGGAAAACTCTTTGACCTTCTGAGTGATAGAAAGTATTGCTCTTTTCCTTCTTTGCTTACTTGTTTGTCTCCGTGTGTGTGTGTGTGTTTTACTTTAAGACATACCTGATTGATTTGTGATGTGTTGTAATGATTTTCAAAATGTCAGCTGGTCTGACCATCTATTAGCAGAGGCACAATTTCTCCTATGCCAAGCACACTTTTTCTCTTTCAGTGTGTATCTCTGGTGTATATGCGGAATGTGGATGCACATGTATTAATAACAATTAATGATCAATCAAAATGTTCTCCAATAGGAAACTTTGTATGAGAGAGGATGGGAGACAACAAGTCTGCATTGTTGGACTGCAAGAATTTGAGGTGTCTGACGTTCAAATTGTGAAGGAATACATTGAGAGGGGAAATGCAGCTAGAAGCACGGGATCTACCGGTGCAAATGAGGAATCTTCGAGGTCACATGCTATTTTACAACTTGTCATCAAGAAGCACCCTGAGATAAAGGAGTCCAAGCGGAACAATGATGGGAATGAGTCTAAAGCTGGGAAGGTTGTGGGAAAGATTTCTTTTATTGATCTTGCTGGCAGTGAAAGAGGTGCAGACACAACTGACAATGACCGGCAAACTAGGTAAGTTTAAATTTTTCTGTGGAATAAAAAGGGTGCAGAAACCACTTCCAAAGGTCTTCGCACGGGTTGGCTTTGTCTGTTGGCCTGTTATCTAGCTTAACATGTATTTTTTTTCTCCCACCTGGTTTATTTTTGGCTTGTTCTGATATCGCTGGCTTGAATTCTTGCCAGGATCGAGGGTGCTGAAATTAATAAGAGCCTTTTGGCTCTTAAGGAGTGCATTCGTGCCCTGGACAATGACCAGATCCATATACCATTTCGTGGGAGCAAACTCACTGAAGTGCTGCGCGACTCTTTTGTCGGCAATTCAAGGACGGTTATGATCTCTTGTATTTCTCCAAATGCAGGTTCATGTGAACACACTCTCAATACTCTGAGATATGCTGATAGGTATTCTTGTTTCTATAATAAGCCTCCACAAAAATCACTTCCTTTGTTGCAGTAGATTTTACTGTTTTACTCGCTGACTAAATAAAGATTGTTGTTCTCTAAATGAACAGGGTTAAAAGTCTTTCCAGAAGTGGTAATCCCAAAAAAGATCAGGCTGTAAATTCTTTACCGCCAAATAATAAGGATGCTTGTTCAGCCTCTTCTCTGTCAGCTACTGCGGATACCGAAGATGGTTATGATCGACAACAGGAAGTAAAAGTCGTTGATACAGGTCGAAGGGCTGTAGAGAAAGATGTTTATACTGTTGACTTTGACAAGCAGCCCTCGATGTTTTTGTCAAGTTACCCTTTCAATGGAAGGGAGGAAAGTGGAATGGCTGCTGGTCCAACAGATAGGGAAAGAATTGAAGTGAATAATTCTCATGTTGGTTCTACAAGTCAACGAGCTTACCCATCAAATTCTCAAAATTCAGCTGATACAGAAGAGAAAGTGCAGAAGGTGTCACCACCTCGTAGAAAAGTGACTAGAGAAGAAAAATCGGAGAAGACAGGGAACTGGACCAAGAAAGATGGAGGAGGATCTGATTTGTCCACCCAAAACTCTAGGCAGGCGAAAGCCAGACATAGACAATATGATCCTGAGCATCCCATTGATGGGAATATCAATGCAATACTTGATGTAGGCCATCAATGTGGTTCGTTTTATTTTATTATGCATGGGGCTCTAAGGATTTTCTTCATTCTTTGTATTTTTTGGGTTTGTTGCAGGAAGAAGAGGCGCTAATTGCTGCTCACAGAAAAGAAATCGAGGATACAATGGAGATTGTCCGTGAAGTAAGTAAACACGCACTGGCTTTGGTGAAAAATTTTCTTTTATTAGTTCTCATGTTGTGAGGCTCTTATTTTCATTACATTGAACCATGTTAATAAGCTGGAGAAAAGATTTATTCACCAATTAAATCATTGTTCATGTTATTTTGCGTTCATATTTACAGGAAATGAAGCTTTTGGCTGAGGTGGACCAACCAGGCAGTCTCATAGACAATTATGTGACCCAGCTGAGCTTTGTACTTTCACGAAAAGCTGCCGGTTTGGTGAGCCTTCAAGCTCGACTTGCCAGGTTCCAACATCGACTGAAAGAACAGGAGATACTGAGTCGGAAGAGAGTTCCTCGTTAAGGCAAACATTTCAATCTCCGCTTTCGATACTGCATCATGTAGATTGTGATGGTACACTATTTTTCCTGGTAGACATTCATACACTTAAAAAATGGCTATAAAACAGAAAAGTTCTCCCTTAAACCGAATCTAGTCGGTTCTGGGAGTCGATGCCTGGCGCTGTTTTAGGGTCTTTGAGAGGAAATCCATTATTGCACATGCATCAGCCATTAATGTTGTTTCAGATGAACGTTTTGTGTTAATACAATGTCTCGACCAGGATTTGAATGCCATCCTTATTTGATGCTTGGCTTTGTCTAAATGTAATTGTTTAGATGAAATCTGATGTGTTACATGGTGGTATCGACACGGGTTTTTATGGCTATCTGTTGTTCTAATCGTGCCGGTGATTGTTTTCATAAGTCATCATTTCTAGGAGATGTAGTTTTTTTCTTTCCATTTAAATTGTTTATTTGTACCATTGAGAGTATATTTTGCTTTCTCACCTTAAAAGCACCTTGTTCATGCAATATCGTAGTTTTAAGAAATGAATTTTTAAATGCGAATTAAGAATTAATATCCGCTTCATCATTTTTAAAATTTAAATTTCAACATTTATAATTTCTCGTTTTATCGTTATGTTGCAAATTCTTTTGTACTAAAAAAATATTTGGAATGTGGAAAAATTTTAATTTATTTGAATTTTAACTCAGCCATCCATATAACTGCCCTAGCAGCAAGTTTTAGATAGTACAATTTTATGGTTGGCAGTGGCCAGGATGCAAACAATGGTCAATTGATAGTCAATCATGAAATCGATTAATGATAAAATCAAGCAATTTCTTTTTCAATTATCTTAGATTCGACGATTTGAATTCGAGATAATATTCAAATAAAAGAAAGAAAACAAATGGTACTACCATTTAATCACTCAATGATTTAAAATTCAAGGTGGTCCAAAATCCGAAACCAATATAATCACAAACTTCGTAATCTTTTAATCAAAGGAAAGGAAAGGAAACAAATGGTACTACCATTAAGAGATGAAATTGAATAGTATCT
This sequence comes from Adansonia gregorii, assembly GCA_038382025.1. NCBI lineage: Eukaryota > Viridiplantae > Streptophyta > Magnoliopsida > Malvales > Malvaceae > Adansonia > Adansonia gregorii. Next base: position 5,224,650 of record JBBYHO010000002.1, read on the forward strand.
GAGATTCGAATCTCAGCGTCTGCAACTTTTTTTTTTCCAATCTCCAAGCTATGGCCTCTATTGTACGGTAAAAAAACTAGTTACAAGAAGAACCAGGCAGAACAGATGTAGAAAAGGGAAATGGAGATTTTAGAAGAAAGAAGAGACAATTTTATGGTAAACAAAAAAAAAAAATACAAACAAGAACACCTTTTAATGGCAAGACAAATTCTTTTTTCAGAAAGTTCTGCTGTCCTACGTCTCATGGCTTGCATATTATAATTAACCAGTTTCGCCTTTGTACGATAATATCATACTTTGTCTAGTGATTATATCGATAATCCGATCAGAAGCAAACTCTTGCACAACAATCATTTTCCGAGTAAAAGCCTTCCCCAAGTAGTTTAGAAAAGCAGGCATACCTATGCAGATAGGTTATCGGTGCCATGATGTGCACACTTTCATTCAATCTGCTCTCAATCTCAGAATTTCCTTGGCGGTCCTTAATCGAAAATAGGGCATGTGTTCCTACAAAAGCACGGAAAATCACAACTCAGTTCAAATACAACATCAGATCATCACTTACTTTGAACTCAAGGAAAAACTTCTGCTCTATAGTCAGCAGCTATCAGTTCCAGGAGCTGAATAAAATTCAGCGGGCTGAGATTTTAAAAGGAAGGTTTGTGGATGACTCAACAAAGAAAGTCTTCGAAGTTCTTCTCAGGAATCAAAGACAAATAACCAGACCTCGTGTTCCGAAAGAATGCATGTTGCATGTGGGAAACATCACTGATGTGTGCTTCTGCCATTTGCCATATATTTTGGCAGATAGACAACAGATTATTCATCCAAATAATTATTGGCCTAAGTACTACAGTTTAATCACACACAACAATTGATATTAAATGAGAATTAAAGCATAAGAAATTATTTTTTCCATGGAATTACCTGGTCAAAACAAAGATGTAAGCCTCTGCTATAAAAGTCGATGTATTTTAACATAAACATGCCACAGTCAAACCTGTACATAAAGAAAACTATTTAGGGGAAACAATTCAAATTCTAATAGAAATGGCACATGACAACAAGAAACTAACAGTAATAGTTAAATAATCTACTAATTATGAGCACTGTGGGAGGCACTCGACAACTGTGATTACTACATTAATTTGGGTTCACCAAAATATTTGGAACCAAATGCCATAAATGGTTACTACAAAAATATTCAGATACTTATAAAGCTACTGCACAATCATTTACTTAAACAGTATAAGTTACTTGTTTATGCAATTAGGCTATGAAGAATTAAGTATTCTTAGCACTGGTCCGTAAAACGTGACTGCAAGAGACACTGGAATACACACCCATTCTCCTGTGCAGGAAGGTCTTCAACAAATTCTTGTTCCCAAGAACTTACATCAATGTCCATTCCGCTCTTGTCATTCACTTCTTCAACAAAGTATTTCGCCTAGCACATTACAAACAATATCAAACAAGTTCTTTAGAGGTGCCCCCCCCCCCAAAAAAAAATCATAAATGTACTTTCTTTTTGATGAATTTTTTTTTTTTTTTATGAGGGACGAAATGGAAGGGTGGGCTGGAAGCGAAAGGAAAATCATCATGAATAAGACAATAAAGATTTACAGCTTAAAGAGGCAGTGCGGAAATGAGTCTAGCAGCTAACAGGATCTTAAACTCCTCTAACATTTAAACCTATGTTTCTCTGACTCGGCCTTTTTCTTCAAGTACCCGTGTCTAACAGATTCCTGGACATGAGTACGAGGATATTACCCTCAAATGATCCTCTAAATACATGGAAAAACTTCAAAAAAAAAAATTGAACATACACGCCTCGGACACATGTCCTTATCTGACACAACCAAGTCTGAGCAACATAGATTTAAGCTATGTCATGCACTTTGAAACAATTAATTAAAAGCACCAAAATAATACGGCATCTAAAGAGAAAGCAGTGAAGATCATACCAGTGCTCTCAGCACAGTAGCATCTCTTCCTTTTAGTGAATCAAGATATTGGAACTTCTGATCTTTCTTATTGATAACTGCCAAGCACCAATGTATATCTTTGTGTATAGGGACAAATATCTGAGCAAAATTGAATAATTTTTTTAAGGATAAATAAAATGAATCATGCGAAATAAATGATTGATTCGAAGTGAAAAGATAAATACCTACTTTATCACAGTCAAATAGGCAGTACCCCAACTTCCTTTTTGAAGTCCATCTTTTGACAGCTCTATAATTATAGCCACTCTCTGGGTTCACTAACTGAACATCACAATTCAGAAGGGAAAAAGGTAGTTGATAAAATGATAGTTACAAAGACTTAAACGAACAGGCAATGTAAAGTACGTGAAAATTGAAGAAGGTAGAAGCAGGCAACTACCTTTTTATAGAAGAAGGTATTGAAAAAATGGCATTTCAGAAACTTCATCGGCTCTCTGGTCTCCCGTTCTTTCAGTAATTCAAGGTAGAGATTAATGACCTAAAAATGACAAATTAGATGTGTGTTAAAACCAGATTACAAGCTCACTTAATTTCAGTACATCCTAATTGAATGCAGCCAAATTAATATCCTCCCGGTGGCTACTATCTGCAGATACAAAAAACAAGATATAACCCTGAACAATATGGAATACGACCTCATCATTCAACCATGCGCCTGGTTTCAGACATTGCAAAACTTCTCCTCTAATATCAATGCTTGACTTTTCATGAGAGACTAGTATCTTACCCCTGCAAAAGCAACCAAAAACAACGTTAAAGCACAAGTGACATCCTCTTAACATAATCAAAAACTAACACATGCGTTATCACATACCAGTTTCTCGCAGATAAAGTACGAGAAACCTCCGCCATCTCCTCCTCCGTAAGAGGTTCAAAAGGTTCACGAGGTATCACCTGGAATTCGATAAATGATAATGTTAAAGCTAATCATTCTCAACAAACAACAAACGCATTTTATTCTATTCAAGAAGCAACAAAATTCTTCAAAAGACACTACCCAGACAATGCACCTCAATCAAAACAAAGCAAGTAAGCAAAAGAATTTCACCTCTTCTTGCTCGTCCTCCAGACTCTTCTCCAGTCGCAATGCCTGAAGTCCAGCAATACGCTTCTCATTCAACTCGATTTGAAAATCCAAATCTTTCAACTTGGAAGTTCTCCTTTCTGCACTCTCCAGCAACTTCTTATAAGCGTCTAAATCATACACATTGGAAACCTCCCTCAAAGAAGGCATATCCAATGAACTTTCCGCTCTCAAACTCCCATTATTCAACTCAGTAATCACCGACGAAGACGATGGCTGAACTAGCCTCTCTTCCTCCTCCACATTATTCTTCCCCTTTTCAATAACCTCCACTTCTTCAACACTAAAATCATCATATACCAACTCTTTTTCTTTCTCCTCATCATCCTCCACCAAAATCACTTCTTTTTCCTTCTTAAAATACCTCAAAGCATCCAAAGCTTGCCTTTTCGCATTACTTAATCTACGACTTAAGATATTCCCCATATAGCTTTTAGCTGAATCCTCACTACGATTTGAAGCTGATAAACCAAATTTAAGGTGTCTGACAGGGGCGTGTACTTCTCTAGGGAAAGGAAGCTTAGCTTCCGGGTAACGAGAGATTCTCGAGACGGTGTTGTTCGATGATAAAATTGCTTTTCCAGGGCTTTGATTCGTCAAAGAAAATCTAGGTTTCTTAGAAAACTGAAAATCAAGGGAATTTGAATATGGGGATTTCCTTTTGTGATTGAAATTGGAATTGAAATATTCATCACCACCGCGTTTACGATTACTTGCTAAAGCACCCATTGATGAAATTTCCAAACTTCAAACCCTAATATCTCAATACCCATTTAAAGAAAACCATGAAAATAGATTTGAGTGGCTAGAGTTTTTATAAAAACCCTAAATAACTAATAAACCAGACTAACTGTTTTTAAAGCAAAACGTTTAAAACCCAGAATTTGAAATAGCAAGATATTTCAAAACCCCAATAAAGGTCAGATTTTTCTTAGACTAAAACTAAAACAAACCAAGAAATCTTCGAGCGGATAAACTAAGGGGAAAAAACTCGAAAAGAGAAAGGATTGACGAAAAAATTAGGGATTTTTTTTTCAAGGAATTATCCGGCACTGCTACTGGCGCTGTAATTTGGATCTTAAATTAAAAAAAAAAAAAAAAGAGTAAAGATTTTGAATCAGTTAAAAGAGTCGAAAGGGATTGAATTGGAAAAAGAAGGATTTGGAAATTGTTGAATACGCTGCGTTTTTTAGGTTTACGCCTGCGTCTTCTTTTCATTTGAATACGATCTAAAGAACAAAGATTTTCCTTTTAGAGGAAATAATATTTACCAAAAAGAAATATTGGAATGAAGGAGGAAAAAAAATTAAAGACTTTAATTAAGTTGCAATTTTGGTTTTTTTTTTAATAAAAAAGATTTAGTTTGAGATTAAAAAAATATTATATTAAAATTCAAATTTTAATTTATCAAAGTATTATTTTTAAAAAATAAGTGCATAAAATCAAAATAAAGCTTTGTTCTTTGCCTATTTTAAATTCCCAATTTGATTTTAATTATGAACCATTTATAGACTCCAAAATATAAGAAATTTGGGGATAAAATTGATTAATTGCTATTAAATTAAGAAAAAAAAGAAGAAGAAGAGAAAACCAGTTCATTTTCAAGTTAATGAATCCCCAAAAAATTTGCAGGATAGATTCCAGAATTCAGGATTGATTCCACTGGAAATTTTATATGTAACTTTTATACTTTATTTACATATAATTAATGATAAAAAAAGGGGAAAAAAAAGAACGCATTTTGTCACCAAAAATTACAATTGATCATCCACTAACACTAAAAGTAACACTGCACAGGACAAAAGATGTCAGGTTTTAGTTTATTATTATTTTTTTAATTATTAACGTATAATATTTATATCATTATACATATATATATATATATATAAAAATATAATTTTTTAATATTTATTAAATATATAAAAAATTTTAAAAAATTAAATATCTTTCGCACTCAAATACAAGTAATCTAGATTTTGGACAATTATTCTTTGTTCATCCAATTTGAAGCAAGTATCATGTATATATATATTCAATATTTTTTATACATTTAAAGATCTTATTTTATATTCATGTCTAAATATATATCAGGTACAAGTATTGAACACGGTTATTTTATGAAAATTAAGAGTCGTGGTAATATAATCCGAAAGAAACGAAAAAAGTATGAGCAACGTATGATTTTAGATGAAATATTGAGACTCTTGTTTGATTTTGACTGGATTACTCGAATTAAAACATAAATATTAGATCTCAATATATATTTAATATTAATATATTTAATTTTAAAATTTTTTTATATTTTTTAAAAATATTTAAAAAAATCATATAATTAAACGTATATATAAAAATAAATACAAATATTAACAAAAAAGGACTTACGGTGGACGTAGCTATAATTTGCCACGCATTTTACATTTGTTTTCGGCCAATATTAATGGGACAAAAAAAGAGTGCAAAACAGGTTTTTTGTTGGTGTTTTTTTCCCAAGTAGTTTGTTGATCCCCAGCCGCTTTTTAATCTTATTATTGTTATATGACTCTGACTTAGCACACCATCCGCCATGAATGGGTTTGTCTCACTCTTCGGCTCTTCCAAGTTCAAACCCAAACCTAAAACACGACACTCTCCAGTCTCCAACAACCTTGAACATCGTCGAACAAGCAACAATAACATAAAGCCAAAACCCAAGCCTGCCCTAAAATCCGCCGTCTAATCATATATTAAGACGACCCGAGGAACCAAAAACAACATATAAAAGTAACTTTTTTTTTTTAACTGGTTATCTTGTTGGTATCCATTGTTTTCTCTCAAAAACAATAGCTCAAACCATGGAATCAATGCCCCGCGTCTCTTTTTCCACAACAAAAGAGACCCCATCTTCATCAGGTTCTTTACTTATCCGAGCTCCTTTGACTGCTGATTCTGATTCTGGTTCTGATTATGAATATAACAGTCATGAAACTGAAAGCTCTGTTGGTGGTAGTAGTTTAAATAGTTTTGAAAACAACGGTGAGTTAGAGTACGAAGCTGGGGAGTTTGAGAGTGGTGATGAGGAGTTCGAGAGTGCTTCTGAGAGGGGGAGGGCTTTAGTGGGAGACTCAGATGATGAAACCTTGGAAGAAGATAATAATGGTGGTATCAATGAAAGTTACAAAATTTATGTGGCTAACAAAGATTATGATGATGACGATATTGATGGCTTAGAGAATTCAATGGTAGATCATGAGGAAGAGAGTGGTTTTGGCATTAGTTTGATGGGTAGTCGTAATTCAAACCAGGTTGTTCCTATTGCTCATTTGTCAATGGATGATGAAGAGTTTGCTAAATTGTTTATTGATGAGGTAATGGTGACTGAATTGGAAGATGGGGAGTTTTCTGGTGTGGTTAAGGTTCTTGGTGCTGTTGAAAGTTCACCTAGAATTAAGGTGGCTTTGGGGGTTGAAGATGGAGAAGAAGAAGAATCAATGGAGTTGAGAACTTCTGCTTTTCTTAAACAATTCGACTCGAATACTTGGGTTAAGCCAGAACTTGGGAATGGTGATTTGGAAGATTTTGTAGCTAAAGGTAAAGGTCTTAGTTTGGAAGGGAGCCAAACAGATGTTTTGCTGAAAATTTCCAAATTGGATGAGACTGATAAAAGCATAACAATGGAAAATCCAGGTGATGAAAGGATCAAGTCAGAGCATGGCAATGGTCATGAGATAAAGGGGAAGAGTTCTTTTATGAGCAATGATGCAAATCATGCTTCTCAACCTGTTTCGAAGCCCGTTGACAAGACTGTTGCGTCCGAAATGGAAGAATTGAAAGCTGAGGAAACAAGGGTTGAGGCAGGAGAGCCAACTACTTTCCAAAGTAAAGAATGCAACAATGCTGATATTATTGGACGTGATACTGTTGATAAGGGTAGTGACAGTGTTGAATGTAATGACCATGGTATTATGACTGCGAATATGGGGAATGTTAGCTTGTCCAAAACTGCTGCTGCTGATAGGATAGGAGATGGATTGATGAGTGATACTGACTCTAAATTTTCGGCTCCAATATCATTTCTAGACCGAAAAGTTAAAGCAGAAGTAGAGGATATAGCTAAGCATGTTGCAGAAAAAGTTTGCCTTTCTGATGAAATTGTTGGAAGCTCTGAAACAACCAAACAAATACTCAATGAGGTAGAGCATGGATTAAACTCCACTTCTCTTTTGAAGGTAGATTTGGAGGATCAATTA
>JBBYHO010000002.1:5239572-5256748 GCA_038382025.1 Adansonia gregorii
TATATTTAAATTTGATGTTTGACCAGGTTTAAATAACAATATAAAGCTTGAAAAATAAGCTTTAACAAAAAAAAAAAACTTATTAAAAACTGGATAAGCCCTAACTCTAGCATTCAATGCCTGAACCAAGTTTTACCAATTTTTAATTATATGATTTATATTAATTTTATATTTATATATATTATATAATTTTTAGTATATAAAAATAAATGTATCATATAAAGAATAAATATATATAATCTTATAATAAAAACATTAAAAAATATATTAAATTATATATATATTTTAAAACTTCATAAAAAATTATTTAAACATTAAATATTAAATTTTAAAAATATTTTTTTAAAAATAATATGAATATACTTAAATTTATTTATAAATATTGATAGATTTAGATAAAATATAAAATTCGTATATTTTAAAATTATCTGAGCTTAAACAAATATAAAAAATGTTAGGAGTTAACTTCAAAAACCCCTTATGGCTTAACCCTTGGTACTTTAAACATTATCACCTACCTATTGGTTTTATTCCATTTATAAAGTGTTTAATGCTATTAAAAATTTATGTGAAATACTTATTTTACCTTTAGCATCTTAAACCAACATTGTTAAAATTTTCAAGGTTGACGCAAGCATTTCACATAAATATTTAATAATGCTAAGCACATTTTTATGGAATGTAATAGCGAGGGCGGTAAATAATAAATTTTAATACACTAATAATTATAATATAATAATATTATAATTTATGTAGTTTTATTATATTTAAATATTTTATTTTATTATAATAATATTTAAAATTTTTGTAATTTATATATAAAAATTTATATTATAAAATTTTAAAAAATATATTTACATCATATTTTTATTATTTTATATATATTATATTTATATAATTATATTTTAAATTATACATTACTTTCCTCCAACGACGGAGACTTTGATTGCCACTAGCTAGGGGTTGAGGGAGGGGATAGAGGCACCCGACGCTGCGAAGAAGACAACGTGCACAGGACTGCTATCGGTTCTTTCTCCATATGCCAATCTACCACATCCGTTAAGGCAGCATTCATAGCAATCATTACGTCTTTCATTTTCACCGCAAATTATTTCCATATTGGATTTAAGTTTTAATTATTTTTTACAAATTGTATTTTAATTTTTTCAACAAAAAAAATTAGTATATGATTTGGAGAATTGAGTTTTTTATTTATTTGTTTAGAAAATTTTAGATTTGATTTTTGCGTAAAATTTTTATTTATTTTTATCATTAGGTTATCTTAAAAATTTTGCATTATTCATTAAATTTAATTAACATAAAAAAAATATATAAAAAAGCTACATTCGAGTTTAAATATATAAATCAAATAAATAAATTTAATCAAATCAAATTTAAATTATTTTATTTTATTTTAAACTAATCTCAAATTTAAAAAATAGTACTTAACAAACTTAAATTAAATTTTAAAATTTAAAATTTAATTCAAACTCAAATTTTTTAATTTATATAAGCTCGACTTGACTCGTTAACTGCTCTACTCCAATGTGGAACCGGGGCAGTACAACACTTATTTTATTGGGAAGCAATTTGTATCCAGGAAATGGTAGTCGGTAGATATAGGTTTATGATCCATGCTTGAGTCGAGGGATCTCATTATTACCTTTTTTAGATCATACCATTCACTAACAAATTAATTACTGTATTTGATTTTGTTCATAATAACTAAGCACAAACCCATATATATATATATATATAAAGATATGATATGAAAAAGACATATTAGGCGTAATTTCAATTGTGTTGCAAAATAAAAGTGAGTTGGATTGCATTCACTGAATTTCGGATCTTTAATTTCCCTTTCACTTTGGATTAAAAAAATAAAAAAAAAAGGTCGTGCTTCGCACTTGAGTTATATCTAGATTGATTAAAACATGCTAGATAAAACTCACTTCAGTATTTAAAATATGCATTTAAATATAAAAATATTTTTATATTATTAAATTTAAATAAAAATAAAATTTATTAATTAAATAATAATTTTAAAAAATATCAAACCAATTAATTCCAATTAAAATAGTTACACTAAATAAATAATCTGATTCCTTTTTTTTGTAATTAATAATCCGATTCTTCAACTGCTCCCCACACCTGCATTTGTATTTCCAATTTCCATTTTTTGCAATTACTGTTATTAATTAATGTTAGCTTTAAATGAGCATCTTAAATCACCAATTATTTTTCAACAACGAATTTTACTTTTTTGGGCCAGTTTTCTTCTCCGAATTCTGTAGAGAAAAGAGAAATTTAGTAGCTTTTTTCTAAGAATAAGGCGAATTTTTTTATTTCTCATTTTACATTGTTTTGAAATTGATTTTGAAAATATGTTAAATTTTATTTTTAATTAAAAACTTGTCATAGAATGTGGCGAAAAGAAGGTATATATAATATTATAAATATAATATAAAAATATGTTATATATAATAAAAATAAAAATATATTTTTTATTATAATATTGTGTATTGTATTATATATGTCTTATATAATATATATTATATACAATACATATAGTCTATATATATTTTATATAATTTATATATAATTGATATTATGTATGATATATATTATTAAATAGTAAATTAATATTTAATAAAAATATTTTTTAATATTTTATTATTTTTAAATATTATTTTAATATATATAATTTATGAAAACTGATTTCCTTTTAAATGAAGAGAAGAAAAGCATCAACAAAGGAGAACTAAAATTAAAAGTAAAATGATAATTATAATTTTTTTATTAATAATTTTTATAATTGTTATTTTTTTTTAAATTATTTTTCTCGCTTTTACAAATTTTTAATAATTATTTTTATATTTTAATTTTTTAAGATTTTTATGTTATAAAAAAAGAGAGAAAATAACTCGTCATCCAGTATTATAAATTTTTAGTTTAAAATAAAATTTAACATATTTCAAAAATTAATTTTAAAATAAGATAAAACAAAAAATAAAAAATTATATTATTCATATAAAAAAACCAAATTTAGTACCAAAAAAATCTGATTTCACTTAAAAACACCAAAAAATAAATAAATATATATATATATCTCACCAAACTCGACCTCAAATTTCACAGCCCCAAAAAAATTTAAAAAAATGAATAAAAGAAAACAAATAATATAATATTATAAATAAAATAAAATCTATAATCATAATTTCATCCAATAATCTTCAATATATTCCACTCACTTTTTTTTTATATTCGAATTTTATTAAATTGGAAAAAAAATTAAAAACAACAATCCATCCCATAAAAAAAATACACAAAATTAAAATTCAAACATTATTATTATTTTATTATAATTATTGCAGTTATATTATTATTATTAACAAAGACTTTAAGAAAATAAATCTAATGCCGACAACGCGTAAGTCGGCTGCACCCGCGTGAGTAGGGATTTGCCTGGGCTCCAGGTTTACAGTTATAATACGATGCGCCACGTCGCGAGCATGGCACCGTGTTTTTCGTCAGCGCACCGTAGCTAATGTACCGAGTCGTCGCCAGAATGCGCCTGCTGATATCGGAGTCCATGGCGAACTCGGCATCCAAGTCCAATGTTTCCTCCCCGCCTAGCATGAGGCACTCGGCGATGGATCCGTGGCACTCCGATTTGATCGTGAGGAAATTGTGGCCGGCGAAATCGTACGTTGGAGACGAAGCTGAAACCGCCATTTGGACGGCCAGGGTTGCGCAAACCGCCAGGAAAGTGAAGAAGAATCTATCGCTTCCCATTTTGGCTTTTTTTTTTTTTTTCTCCGTTGATGTAGGAAGTGGAAATGAGGAAAGGCAGGCCTCAGGATTATAAGTGATTGCTATTAAGCAAAAGCCACTGGCGTTTGGATTTATTTGCGATTATGCCACAGGACTTTAACCTGACCAGCTTTGCGTCTGATTTAAGTGTGTCAATCACTTTGTGGACATCCACTAATTATCTTTTGACTTTTACCTCTGACATTTGTTGAAGAGAACTAATAATAAACATAACTATTAATTCTGGATTAATCTTTTAAATCATGATTATTGGATTTGAATTATTGGCAACGAAAAGAAAAACGATATATCTTAAATTATAATTGAAAAAACTTATTTACAAACTCGAGACTTTGGAATTTGAATTTTAATTCTGAAACTTTCTTTTTCCTTATCATAAATTTCAACTTTTTTATTTAAAAAAAAAAGAAAATAACCTCTATTACCATAATGGTTAAATCAATTTTTTTTAAAGAAAATCACATGTATTAATGAAAATTATAGCTATAGTCGAATAACTCACAACATATACAAGAATAAAAATCAATAAATAAGAAAAATTAAAAGTCAAACAATCCAACCTATTATCAGGCGAACCTAGTGCTTATGAAACTTCAATATGAAAGATGAACATAGGATGAACTCCTTTATAGGATCCAAACAAGATTTTGTCGGCCAGTTCAAATAATTTTTATTATGAGTTTGTTTTTAATATGCGTTGATAGAAGTGTTTTTATCTTCTTTTTTTTTTTTAAGATTTCTGGTATTAAAAACTACCATATCTCATTTTTTTAAATTAAATTAATTATTTTATTTGTTAAATATATTCTACAATTATATATATCACCTTACTAATTTTTCTTATGAAGTGTAAAAATTCACTAGCCTGTAATTTCTTTTTATCTCATATAATATAAGCATTTAACAAAATAAATCTTTTGAATGATTTGCGTAGCAAGAAAAAATATTCTTACATTTATATATATATAGAAGAAAATAACTTGAAAAATAAAAAAATAAATTACAAAATTTAAAATTTAAATCTCATGATAATTTTTTAAAAGGAAAAATATAAATTAATTAGGTTAAAAAGGTTTTTTTCTCTTTTGACGTAAAAAGTCAATAGCATTATAATGAAATATTCAGACAACAGAGGGCGAGGCGGTCACGTGTGACTACTAAGGTGAGAGTGAGACAAAAAGGAACATTTTGATAATTGTTGGTTTGAAGGAGGAAAAAAAAATGTATTTCTATTTCAAAATCAAATCATGCGAATGCAGAGGGGAATGAATGTGATCTAAATGCCATATACTCAAAGCGTGTCAAGGTCTTGCGTGAGGCAATTGGCGAGAAACTTTCAGCGCGTTTTGTGGTAACGATGCCGATTGTATAAAATGGGGTCTTTTTCTTGCACCACTAAATGAAAGTTTTGGTTTTATTGTGAGGAATCATTTTTCATACCACAGACTGAAAATGAGATGAGAGTTACTCGGGTTCAGATGGGTGCCTTTTGCTGAGATTGCAAAATCAGTCAAAAGTATTTACGAGTTATTTGTATTCAATTTGATGAATATTCTGAGTTTGACTCTTTTATTAATGAATTAAACTCGACTTTTAAATTATTTTATATACGAATCAAATTGAATTTGAGTATTTTAATAACTAAATCAAGATACCAACAAAAGTAATCAAGCTTTTACATTTTTTAACATGTTTAATATGTATGATTAAATGCCAAAAATATATTACCTAGTGTTCATATTTATAATTTTACCCAACTTGAGTCTATCAAGCCAAATTCAAGTAGTTCAAGTAAATTATGAACCAAAATCAAAAACAAAAAAAAAATGTCAATTAAGTTTAAAATCTTGAGTTTTTGAGTTGAGTCTTAGCTTAAAGCTGACAATGTATCAATTTGACCATTGTACGTGAGAATAGATTAAAACAATCCCCTCGAATATAGGGGATTACTTTCTAATGGCTTGCCTTGTGGCTAAGAGTGTAAATATGATTTAATTAAAATGCTTCCTTTTTTTTTATAATTAAAAAGTAGATAATTTAATTTAAATATTATTTAAAAATAAAATTGATTTAATCTATTCTCTTACATTAAGTGATAAGTGGCTTGTTACTTTCCTATCATATTTAACATTTTTTTGTTGAAAATCTTTAATTAAATAATATTTAATATGAGTTACCAAATGTATTGAAAAATTAAACCATTAAAAATTTTCTTTTTTAATGCGTCATCAAATATGCTCTTAATATTAAACTGGAATAACAAATTCAAAATAATTGAATTCGAATGAATTGATTATCAAACCCTAAAACCCGCAAATTAACTTACCTAAATTCAATTCTGTCTTACTAGGTCTACCTATGTTGGAAATGTGATGCTTAGAGTTAAGCCGTAAATATGAAAACCCATTTTAGAGATTTTAAGTAGATTTGCTCGAGATCGGGCTACTCGCCTAAGTCCGAAAGTTCATCCGATATTTGAGAAGGTTTGGACAAATATATTAGACTCAACAAATGGGCTTGGATAAGAAAAAATTAAATCCGATTAAAAAAATGAGCAAGGCCTTGGATCTAACTTTCAAAGCTCAAGCCTGGCCCTACCTAACCTATTTTACTATTACATTATATATATTTATTTTATATTTTACGTATTACATAATTTTATCATATAAATAATACATATATATAATATTACAGTTTAAACTTTAAAAACTAAGTTAAATTATTTATATTTATAAACTTAATAAAAAATTATTAAATTAATAAAAATTAGTTTTTAAAAAAATAATATATGTTTTAAAAAATAAATTATAAAAAAATAATATGGACGAGCTTAAATGAACTTAGATTATCTGTTTATAAATATGAATAAGCTTGAATAAAATTCGAAACTCATATTTTAATTGGATCAAATTTAAATAAATATATTTAATTTTAATGCTATACTTAAACCTGATTTGAATCTGCCTCAATCTAACTCAAGCATATCTACTGGTAAGATCCTCAATTTCAAACCTATATGGGTGGGAGGGACGAGGCTTTTTATATTACCTGTTAGCTGACCTAGAGATTTTAAATGACAGAATTGATTAAGGCAACATATCTTGGCCCTTCCTTGATCCTTGATGGTTGATAGGTGCACATGTTATCTTGCTTAGGGTTTGGGTTAAAGGGTTGTCACTTGTCGAAAGCATTGGATCGTGGAAATAATTAATGAAGTTGAAGAAGAGGTGAAACCCTAAACTGCAGCAAATGAGGCACTCCAAAAATACCTCCATTTTTTGTGATATGCCCACAAACAAAAGAATAGAGCAGGAATAGGGAATAACCAACCACGAAAAGGAACACCAACAATTATCTGCTTGGCTTTTATTATTAAACAATTTGTTTTATATAAAAAAGGGGTTTAGGTTGTTTCCTGGTTGATTTTTTTACAATGAATTTTGGATGAAAGATCAAATTTTTGATATAGGTTACAAAGTTCAGTTATCTTATTGGGGGCAAATTGTAGTTTACAGCGACCTAGATGAGATTATGATCAAAAGTTCACAGTGACCAATGGTGAAATTCCTTGTTTTTTTTTTCTCTTATGCAGTTTCTATCTTTCTTGAATTGGCTACTTGTTTTGCAGTACTTGTCTGAATTGCCAGGGAATTCTGTGATATGTCTTCAAAAATTGCCCAAAATTCGACTTGTAAGTGCACATGATCCTAAGGTTTATGAACCCTTTGTTGATTCATTTGCATTTGTTGATGCAATTTCTTTTAGCTGATAGAAAAAAATGACGGAGCATAAATTAGATCAAGTGATTACAGATACGACATGAATAGAAATAGATTCAAAAAATTTTGTTTGAGGGCAAATATACACAAAAACAAAAAGGCAAATAAATATATTAATATACTGTAAAGTTAACATCATACCAGAAAAGTATATTTACAAATTACAATGGTTGTTTACATAACTTCATATTTTAAAAACATTGTGTAATCTTCTTATTTTTGATATTATAAAAAATATTTCTTTTTAGTCGATTATCTCTTGTATGATTGCACAGTTGCAAGATATTCATACCGAATATTAAGATACTATATTCTTATTTAAAATTTTGATATATTTGATAGTTGAATTTAATAAACATATGCTTATAAGCCTTAGATATTATTGCTATTTAACAAATATATTTAATATATTACTTTTATTAAATTCAAAACACTAATACATTAAGTACATCATTTTTTTCATGAATGTCACCTTAATATACGACATTAGATATCGATTAATGTTTTTTAATAATGTATTATTTTTACTTGATTTCCTACACTAAGTATGAGGTGAAAAAATATTTTGAAGAAAATAAATAAAATATGTTAAAAATGTTTGAATATAAAAAAATAGGCAATATTTTTAAGTGGATAATACCTTTTAGAAAATGGGTAGATAGTATTTTTTAAGTGAATACTATTTTAGAAGATTGTATGTTTTTTTAAATACATACATAACTTTTTTTAAAGATATTATATAAAATATTAAAATACATAATTGTTTTTATTTATTTTTTGTTTATAATTTTTTTTAGTTTTTATATTTTCACTAATTGAGTTTGTGTTACTTAATTTAGTGATGTTAAATTTAATCATTTGACTCGATAAATGACAAAATTAAATTTGAGTTATTTCTCGAGTAACTTAAGCACAGATGTCTTGTTTATACTTCTACGTTTCAGGAGACAATTATTTTTTATTACGGGACAATTCATAAGAAATAATATATTTAATTGAAAATCTTTGAAACTTTGTGGGGTAGTTGCGCCCACATTCCATAACGTGATTTGTCCTAAATATAAATGTAATATAAAAAAATAATTAAAAATGAGATGACAGAAAAATATAACCAAAAACATTATATAAATATATGTGTCAAAATTTATATAACTTGAACTATCAATATTTCAAAAAATATATAAATTTATAATACCTAAACATAATTATAATATAAAACAATAACATGAATATTACGTAAGTAAATGGACGTGAAATCTACGTAATAAACCCACGATGAGTACGAAATTGGTTATGCTATCAATTCTTTAATGCGTATGCTGGGGGAGGATTAGGAAGGTAATGAGGCTCACTCTATGGCCACCGATATCAGTCATGCCATTAAGAGTGACTCGGGAGAGTCGGTGACAATGAAAGCGCATGGAGTTCAATGTTTCAGTCTGAGTAGATCGATACTCAGGATTGCATCAGGGCCGGAGAATCTTGTAGCCTACTGCTGTTGATGTCATGGTCGTTTATCCACCTTCCATGCATGACGACCAATGTTATCGATATCATATCGATATCGATTGTATTAGTCGATACATATTGATTTTAATATATATCGGTACCGACGATAGTTGGTTTTATTTCGATTTTGATTTCGGTCTGTGTTGATTTTATCGGTAGGTATTGGCTTATTTCGATGATACCGATCGAAAATAGTTGTATCGACTGATATATAATATAAGCTTATAAAAAAATTAAACCAATATTGATCTTAAATCTGATGAATATTATATATAATTACTTATAAATTTAATGAATTGTAGATATAATTACTCATAAATTTAATGATTATTAAAAAATTTTAATTTTACTACTTAACTGATATTGATTTTTTTATATTTGATGAAGCCTTTTTATGAAACTTTATACATAATTGATGAATATTTAATATATAAAATTTATTTAATCTCATTTATTTCATATTTAAAAATATTTTTCATATATAAAAATTAAAAATATTCAAATTTCGATAAGCTCAAAACGGTATACCGAAACACACTGGTAACGATATGTATTTGTACCAGAACAAAAAAGATAAACCTACTGGTATAGTACTGACTACCTTGATGCCGACGCTCGAAGATAAAGTGGGTAATAGTTCGTAATGTGACTAATCTTATTATCATAAATTACGCACACACACACATATATATATATAAATAATTTACAATTTACATTAGGTTTGGTTTATTGTAATAAAATAAAGAGAAAATGAAATAACTTCTCAGTATAAATGAAATAGAAAGTGAATGTATAAATGAAATAGAAAGTGAATAAGTTTTACAAAGTTTGACTGACTGAATGGTATAGAAAAACAAGGGTATTATATTATTTGGTTAATTGAAATGATATTAAAAATATGTAAGGAATAGATATATAATAACTATTTTATCTTTGATTTAAGTAAATAATATTTTAATGATATGTTTAAATTTTATTAATATTTAATAATATGAAAATATTATATTTAAAAGTAATATTTTAATAATATATTTAAATGTTAATAATATATATTAATATCTTAATAAATTTAAAAATAATAATTTAATATTTAAATTTTAGTGTTAATAATATATTTAATAATATTTTATTAGCATTTTATAAAATATAATAACATATTAGAATATTTTAATAATATATTATTAAAATAATTTCATAATACATAACAATGCATTAAAATTATTTTAAAACATTTTAATAATATATTAAAATATATTTTGATAATATTTTAATAATAATTATTTATTATAATATTTTATTAATATTTAATAATATTTAATAAAATATTATAATATTTTAATAATATTTAATTATATAATAAATAGTGTTTTTATAATATTTAATAATAATTGAGAATAGTTTAATAATAATTATATATTAAAATATTTTATAATATTTAATAATATACTAAATATTTTAATAATAATATTTAATAAATAGTATGAAGGGGTAAAATGGTATGAGACAAAAAAAATTCTATTCCATGTTGAATGAAATAGCATTGTAATTCGTCAATTTTGATGAATAAACGTGTAATAGTTATTACATGTAATAACCAAAACATTAAAGCAATCAAATGAATTAAGAATAAGGAGGAAATGGCATAGCCATTCACCCCAACCGAACATGGCATTAGTTTCTTTTTATTAACTAGGTTTCAGTACTTTTCTGAGCAAACCTTGCTATTCTCCCTTCCAGGTGTTTGATGTTCTTTTGGCCTACTTTTCAATGGTTGATCTTTGTTCTTGTCTGTTGAACGGTAACAATCCAGGGGGCTGAACTGAATAATTGTGGGCCAAGCTGAATTTGACATGTTTACTCAAAAATCTGTCTTAAGATCAACAGCACCATGAAATATGAATATCAGACTTTATCTCTTAACTGGTCCCCTTAATTTAATTGTTAATTTGCTGTTAGGTTTATACGTATAAGCCTTGCCTGCTCACCCAAAGTGGCAAGGATACGAGCACATCTTATGCCTTGGTACAACAGAACTGGAGAATGATAAGCACACAAATATGATTCTTTTACCTGGTTTTCAGCTGTTTCTTTTATTCTTTCTCTTGCGACTGTCAATCTTTTCTAGATTCGAAAGTGAGTGTCATATATAAATATATATTCGGCATAACATGTTTTACTTATCTTTTTAAGTTTTTAAAATTTATTTTCATATATTTCAATTATCATATTCTCATATATATATATATATATGTTTGAATCTATGTATGAAACATAAATATTAAATATGTGTTAGATACGAGTATTTGAAAAAAAAAAGAATCCAAGTAAGATAGTTGTCAATTGAGTTCCTTTATTTCTTGGGCATTCTTGTTTTAAAGCAGCTAATAATATTTCAAGCTTCTTTTCTGCAATATTATAAAACTCTTATTTTTTGAAGTTAAAGTTAATTAATTTACTTAATCATCTTTAAACAATAACATTTTGTAAATTCAATATTTAATTCTCAACATTTATTATCTCAGTTTTTTTCCAAAAACTAAAATCTCACTTGTGTAAAAAAAAAGGTTATCTGGCTGAAATTGTCTAAGAGTTGGATATAGGTGTCATAAGAGTGTAGCGCCTATGATTGGGACCATCTTCTCCTACTATGTATCCAAAGGAAGCCTCAGGTTATAAACGCAAGGTGGGCTTGAGCTTGCTCAAGGGGAGTCATAGATCATTACATAAGAGGGGGAAAGGAGCGTTAAGCAGCATCAAAATTCAGCAAAATTCCGTCCCATCTGTTTGCAACATTTTCAGGTTTTACTACTGTCCATGAGACTTAGCAATTCGAATTTTATTTCTTCAGTTCTCTCTGAACCTACTACATCACTTTTCGTTCATCATCATTCATGGTAGAGTTCATTGACCTTATTGCTACCACCATAGGTGCAAAATAAATTTCAGCCACCACTGTCAGCTTTAACACCCCATCCCTTTCGGGTTTACTAAAAGTTTCGACTTGATTATGAATTCCATTGGACAGATTCTTAAAATACAGATAAAATTTTTTCTTAAGTCCGATTTAACATATAAAAATAATCTATTTGAATTTATTCATCAAAAAATTTATTTTTTTTTAAAAAATCAATCCCGATTAAAAATATATGTTATTAATAATAAGATAATTTAAAAAAATTAAGCAAAAAATAAAACTATTCATTTTTCAATGAAATTTAATTTTTTAAGCTTAAATATATTTTTTTAAAATTTAACAATTTTATTTTAAATTTTTCTTAAATATTAATTAAGTTTTCGAACTTGAATGGGTAAAGCTCTGTGCAATCTAATATGCAATTTTTTTGTTTAATTATTTATTAGTTTTTTGCTGTTTTAGATCACAAATTAAGTTGTGGATCCAAAAAGCATTCAACTTGCAAGTTGCAAATAATTTATTAATTTCCTTCCACATAAAAGAAAAATTAAAAAAAAAATGGCCGCCTAGGCAGAATCCCTGTCTTAGACTCCGTCTGAAGTTTCAATCTAGTAATCATTCTTTGCTTTTCCTTGTCAAATTAAAAGAAGAGACAAAGGAATAAAATCCCATTTTACCAGTTCTCATTTTCATTAATCCGAAGACTAACTAAATCCGAAGGCCAATTTCTTTTCTTCGCAACAAAGGAAGAAACCAAACACGGTCTTTAGGTGTATAAATAATAACATAAAAAAAAGACTTGCAACGTTTGAACTACAACAAGCAAGCTCCTTGTCTTTCTCTGTTTTGTCTCTCCGATCAACTCGTGAGATAACTCAGTTTAGCTCAAAAGAGAGAGGAAAAAAGAAAAAAAAAATGAGTCTGGAACCGTTTATTTACAGCTTCGTGGCTCGAGGAACAATGATCTTGGCCGAGTACACTGAGTTTACTGGCAATTTCCCAGCCATCGCAGCTCAGTGTTTGCAAAAACTCCCTTCTTCTAACAACAAGTTCACTTACAACTGTGATCACCATACCTTTAATTTCCTTGTTGAAGATGGTTACGGTAATTCCCAGAACCCTGATCCCTTTGTTTTTCTTTTCTCTGTTTTTTTTTCTTTTTTCTCGAGAATCAAACAGGGTATTAGAATTTTCAAAGTTGAATTTGATGTTGAATCTAGCTAAAAAAGCGTGAAATGAGACGTGGAATTTGGTGGGTTTTCGTTAAAGCATTGGAAAGTTGCTTCTTTTTATTGGATTGATTAGTTCATTTTTTTTCCTTTTTCTGTTTGGCCGCTGAGAAAGCTAAGGAAAATGATGGGGGTGTAATATTTTACCCCAATTTTGATGTATAAATGTTGCTTAAAATAAGTTGAATGATAGTAATATAAAAATTGGATGAAAGGGGGTCCTTTTTCTTTTCTCAAAGTTTCTGTTTTTGATTTCTTTCGGGCCTTAAGAAGTTGTTCATCTTGGATAATAGTTTGATCTTTGGTAATTAGATAGCAAATCAAATATTTAGTTCAGCACATAAATGAACTCTTTACTGAATTCTTGTTCAAATAAAATAAAGCTATAGGGAAATTAATATTTTAAAAAGACTTGCTCCTTGGAAATGCCTAAACTTGAATTTGATAGTGGTAGTTGTCAGAATTGAAGTTAAAACTTAATTTTCTGTTATTTTCTTTCTTTGTAAGATGTCTTCATATATACGGTGTAGTACATAGGTTATCACTAGTCTAAATAGAAAATTTTGATAGAATACAATCCCATATTTTTAGGATTGATTCCATAATTATGGGGATTTATCTTCTATATAGAGCTAATACATGTCTACAATTAAATCACTAATTATCTAATTTATAATTAAAATAGACAATTGTTTTCCAACACTCCCCTCAAGCTAGGGAATGTGCATCTTCTATTCCCAGCTTGGAAATATACCTCTAAAAACTTGCAGCATTCAAAACTTTGGTAAACAGATCAGCTAGTTGATTCTCAGTAGACACATAGGGTGTGAATTAGGCCACTTTCAATATTCTCTGTGTTTGGTCTTGTCGTGTTGTACAGGATTATGTGCAATGTTTATAGCTGATTTGTTGCCACAAAATAATCTCATAGGCTCATTCCCTTTAATCTTTAGATCATTAAGTAGTATCCTCGACCATAGCAGTTAACATATTCTTTGTGCCATTGCTTGGAACTCTGCTTATGCACTTGATCTTGCCACCACATTCTATTTCTTACTCCTCCATGAAACCAGATTTCCTCCAGGAAGAGTGAAATAACCCGATGTGAATCTTCTGTCTATAGGTGACCCTACGTAGTCTACATCTATATAAGCCTCCAATACTACTCCCTCATCCCTAACCCTAGACAGCTTATAGGTGAATCTCCTTTGGGTTATGCATAAACAGGCTAACCACACTCACGGCATAAGCTATGTTGAGTCTAGCATGCGAGAGATAAATGAGCCTACCTACCAATCTCTAGTACTTCTCCCGATCAACCATAGGATCATCTAGTGCCTCTCCAAGTTTGTGGTTTGGATCAATTGGAGTGTCCATTGGTTTGCATGCTAACTTCCCTGTATCTTTCAATAGGTCAGTAACATATTTTTTCTTTGAGATGAAGATATCCAGTTTTGAGTGAGCCACCTCAATTCCTAGGAAATATTTTAATTTCCCTAGTTGTTTTATCTCAAATTCTTTGTTTAGACATTGCTTGAGCACTTCCTGTTCACTTGCATCATCCAGTCAAAATTATATCATCCGCATACACTACTAGAGCAATCACTCCCCCTATCTTCGAGGGTTTAAGGAACAACGTATGGTCTCCCTGACTGTTTATATTCAGCAGCGAACATCACCTTTGCAAGCCTCCCAAACCAAGCCTTTGGTGACTTTTTCCGACCTTATAGTGCCTTTTGTAGTTTGTACATTTTGTTGGTTCCCATTCTCTCTTCAAAACCAGGTGGAATTTCCATATAAATTTCTTCCTCCAAGTTCCCGTGAAGAAATGCATTTTTCACATCTTACTGCTGTAAATCCCAATTCAAGTTTGCTGCCAATGACAGCAGCACCCTAACTGTGCTCATTTTTGTCGCCGGAGCAAAAGTCTCTTGATAATTCTCCCCATAGGTTTGAGTATACCCCTTGGCTATTAATCTTGCTTTGTATCTTTCTAGTCTTCCATCAGCTTTATAACACCCATTTGCAGCCCATAGATTTCTTGGTAATTTCGTGATTTTCCATGTTTTATTCTTTTCCAAGGCATCCATCTCTTCTCTCATAGCATTTCTCTATTCCTCTTGGGACAATGCCTCGAATAAGTTTCTAGGAACAGTTATAGTGTTTAGACTCAAGAGAAAGGATTTGTGAGGTGGTGAAAAGTTGTCAAAGGATACAAAGTGAGACAATGGATACAAGGGATATTTAATACACTCTCTCGGTTTTTTCCTAATAGCAATAGGTAGGTTAGGATCAACCTTCCATTTTCAAACAATGTATTTCTAAATTGAGAACTAGGTTCAGTCACAGTGGTTACCTTATAATCAGACTTTGGAGGAGAAACTTGGACATGTGTTGGAGTAGAAACCAGAGCTTTACTTCTTGAGTATACTTGCTCATATCTCCAAGTGTCATAGATAGGATCGGTTCTTTGTATAGGCAAGGATGATGTCTTAGACTGGTTTTGGGTAGGAAATAGTGACTTGGAGTGATTTTGAGTCAGATGAGACTCGGTTTGGTTTTGAGACTGATTTTGAGTCAGGTGAGACTTAGTTTGGTCTTGAGATTCAGTTCTGTTCTAAATAATATGATGTGACTTAGTAGATAACAAGAAGTCTTCCATATCCTTGTCTTTCAATGATCTCTCCTCTTGAAGATAAGGTTGAAAAAATGGTTTTTCTTCTTCAAACGTGAAATCTACAGTGGTAAAGAATTGTTTTGTCTGTGGATGATAGAACTTGTAACCTTTTTGGGTTGAAGAATATCTTACAACTATGCATTTAATAGCTCTAGGATCTAATTATTAACATGGACCAAAACAGTGCAACCAAGTACCCTAGGGGTAAGACCATTAGAGATACTCAAGTCTGGATAAAATTTGGAGAGAACTTTCATTGGTGTTTCAAACGCTTAAGGATTTAGAGGGTAATTTGTTTATAAGATGAGTGGTTGTTAGGATTGCCTTCCCCAAAAACTGTTAGGAACATTTTATTGAAACAAAATAGCCCTTGTGGTAGCTAACAAATGACCAAGTTTTCTTTCAGCAACCCTATTCTATTGTGGGGTATTGACACATGAAGATTCATGAATTATACTCTCTTTTTCAAAATAAGGAGATAGAGTCTGATTAAAGTAATCTTTAGCATTATCAGATCTGACTTTCTTAATTTTTACCCCAAATAAAGGAATTTAGGAAAGATGGCACTCAAATTAGATTTTTCTTTTAAGAGGTATACTTAAGTTACTCGAGTACAATCATCCACAAACAGAACAAACCAACTCGAGCTGGCCATACCAGAAGTGGTAGAGAGGCCCCATATATTAGTATGGATCAAGTAAAAAGGCATTGAACACCATTTATTATTAATAGGGAATGATGCTTGTTTATGTTTTGCATATTCAGATACATCATAATGGAAATGTCTAACATCAGACCCTTCAAATAAACTAGGAAGCATAGTTTTTAGGACACTAAATGAAGGATGATCAAATCTGTAATGGTTGAGCAAAACAACCTCTTTAATGGTGGTAGATGGAAATGACAGAGACTGACCATCTTGGGCACTCTTTGATTGATTCACTGTCTCAAGATAGTATAGTCCAGCCTTCTCTCTAGCACGTCCAATCATCTTCTCCGTGTTTTGATCCTGAAATTCACAATGAGTTGGATAAAAAGTAATAGCACAATTCAGGTCAGAGTTAACTTCTGAATAGACACTAGGTTATTGGACAGCTTAGGAACATGGAGTACGTTTTTTTTTTTTTAGTGAACTGAGATGTAATTTGGATGTCTCATAATCCTGCTACGGTAGTGAGGGAACCATTTGCTACTAGAATTTTCCTATTGCTAGGACAAGGGGTATAGGTTTTAA
>JBBYHO010000002.1:5295272-5306613 GCA_038382025.1 Adansonia gregorii
ATTTAAAATTATCGAATCTCAACTTATTATTGTAAAAAAAGCAAAATAAAATAAAACAAAGGGTGAAACTCAGGACTTTTTGTAATGATGTGAAGAATAAAGTTCGGACAAAAATTACAGTGTAACAATATTTAATAAAAAAAGGTCTAAAAGACTAATTAAGGTAGAAAAAAACACACATAAAAGAAAAAGAAAGTCTCCGTCATTCTCTCAACCTCGGAGTATTTGTGCATTTGTCCTATGTTTTCACGGTTTTTTATTTCGAAGTCGCCGCTCTCTCAAATCTCAATCCAATAAGGCGGCAAAAAGTGGAAAATTCCTTCCCTTAATTATTTTATCTTCAACAAAAGGTTACTTGTAATTCAATGGCGGCCTTTCGCTTTATCTGCCCCTTCCTTGTTCCCAGCGTCTTTTACCTTTCTTTCTTTCGTTTTTCTTCCCTGATCCCTCTTTTGTCGACCAGCGTTTTCTCACTAACCTTATCTTTCTAAATCGTTTCCCCTCTTTTTCAGAATTGGGGTTTTCAGGTTGGTAGCCTGAACCTAGAAAGCAACAGACTTGCAATGGAAGAGCCAGGGCAGTTAAAAAGGGCGTTACTTGATGCCACTGCCGGCGCTATTGCTGGTGGTATTTCCCGGACAGTTACTTCTCCTCTTGATGTTATTAAGATCAGATTTCAGGTAAAAAAAAAAAGTCTGGGTTTTTTCCCCTGAATTTTGAGTTTATTTTAACATAAGGAGATTCAGGAATTACTGTAATTATTATTGTATTTATGCAATTCTTTTTGGGTTTTGGATTTGTTATGAATAAAATTGGTAGGTAAAAAGTGGAAGGATAGATAGGGTTGGGTAAAGAAGTGGTAGGTGTAAGAATGAAAGATGATAGTGATGGATTGAAAAGTTAAATTAAAATTAATTGTAAGTTTGGTAAGAAAGAAAAGTGACAGAAAAAAATGATTTTTTTAAATTTATTATGCACAAATTACAGGTATTTCAAGTTGGAATGATAAGAAAAAGTGAGAAATGGAATGATAAGAGCAGAGAGAAATTTGAGTTAAATAGGCATATTTTATATTTGTAAGATTATTTATATTTTTAAAATTTATCTTTTACATTAATTTATAAATTTCTAATGATAAAATAAAACAATTTTATTTTTTTAATTCTACCAAGCAACAACTAAAATGAAAATCTTTCTTAACATATTAGAAATATATATATATATATATGTATCCTTTTACATTTCTCTTTCAAGTTTTTACGTTTTCATTTTTTTCTATCCACTCAACCAAGCAAAACCTTAGCGAGTTTTGGCCTACTAGAGTGTTAGTTGAATCCAATTGAGTTTAATTTGTAATGATGCATCTCAAAAATATAAACTTGACCGGATAAGTACTAAGTAATAGTTGTGAGAACTGGGAAGTAGTCATAATATTTAGTTAAACCAGCCTTGAAATATAGACTGTAATCTAAGCTTCTTATTTGGTAAACAAATTCATGTCATTGGATGTCAAGTAACAAAATTATGCCTTTTTCTGCCACTTGATGGAGGCTATAGAATCATATTGCATAATTATGTAGATACTTAGGAACATCTCCTTGTTAAAAATTGCTTGTTTCTTTTATAATTTGGAACCACGTCCAATTTGGTTGTCCTCTTCGTAATCCTCCATTCTTTCGCATGTTCTTAGTAGGGCGTTTGTTTGTCTCCTTTCCATGTTTAAATCATCTTAAATGTGTTTTCATCATTTTATCTACATTGCATCTGACCTTCATCTTGTCTTGTATGCGCTCATTTATCTTTTTATGTTTGCACATTATTAAAGAATTTTAATCTCAGCCACACTCATGTTCTGTTATGTTAAAGCTTTGTCGCCAACATAAGAAAGTTGATGTTTTTCTATGCTTTTAGGTTCAACTGGAGCCCACAAGTTCATGGGCTTTGCTTCGCAAAGATCTTTCAGGTTCATCAAAATACACGGGAATGTCTCAGGCAACAAAGGATATATTGAGGGAAGAAGGTTTACCGGTATGAAGGCCATTTCTTCTAGACTGTATGTTTTATTTCCTCTTTTGTTTTACTGTTTATGACAGTTAATGGTTTATACAATGAGCTTATTAATTTACAAAGTTTGCTGCATTGTTAGTTAACCTTTTCTTTTCTGTATGCTTATTTTTCCTGAAATTCTGTAAATTTGCTTTCTTTTTTATTTTTATTTTGTTCAGTATACTTGCTTATGACAGGGTTTTTGGCGTGGTAATGTCCCTGCTTTACTTATGGTTATGCCGTATACTGCCATACAATTTGCTGTGTTACACAAATTGAAAACGTTTGCTTCTGGTTCATCCAAGACAGGTAATTTACATTGGACAGTGCCTTTTCCTATGCACAATTAAAAGCGACAAGTTACATCATAGCTTGACTGTGTTTTGGGACATACAGCTAGTTAATATAGAAGCATACAAATTATTTATAGCTTGATGTCCTCTGTTGTATATGGTAGATTGGACTATTTGGCTTTATTGTATCAGACGGTAGCCTTGTATTGTTTCTTACGCTTTGCTTTGTCATGGCCTTGTTTTATGATGGTGCAGCTGATCACCTTAATATAAGCCCCTACCTATCTTACATCAGCGGGGCATTAGCAGGTTGTGCAGCTACTGTTGGATCTTATCCTTTTGATCTTCTACGGACTTTATTAGCTTCACAAGGTGAACCTAAGGTATTAAATTTGGCTGATTCTGTGACTTCATTAAAGTGATGTGTGAAAATTTCTTGCACGCTAACATCTAATGCACCCTCATGCTTGTTACCTGCAAAAGCTTTGATTTCTTGAAGGAAGTTAATTTATTTGGTACCTTCTGATTACATGTAGGTATATCCCAACATGAGATCAGCATTTTTCAATATAATTAGAAATCGTGGCTTTAGAGGATTGTATGCTGGGTTGTCACCAACACTGGTTGAGATCATTCCTTATGCTGGCTTGCAATTTGGCACATATGATACCTTTAAGCGTTGGACCATGGTGAGATTTTTGTTGTTTTGTATTTTAAAAGGATCTTTTCGAGAAGTGCTTGGCATAAGTCATTATGTTACTCAGATTCAGGTGTGAATGTCAAATATGGGTATGTGTTTGACACAATTATGTTCAAATTTTCTAAGCATTTCCTTATATTTGGGGGGTATCTAGAGGGTCATATCCCCATGCCCATGTCTAAAATTGTGTCGGACATGGGTGTTGGATGCTGGTACTTCAACAAAAATGAAGAGTCGAAGCAACATAGATAAGTCACATATGTATCTTGTCATCTCATTTGCTCTTTGGAGTGTTTTACTTTCAAGATAACGAAACATGGGGATTAGATGTTATTTGGTTAAATTCTTTCTCTGGTTGTTGATGTGTTATGTAGTATTCCGACACTATAATCTGTAGAATCGATAACACATTTTTCGGTTTTGATGTTATTGTTTCTAACAAACTACCTGCATCGAAATTCTTAATGTTGATTTAAGCACTCACTTGGTAACGACTAATTTTAAAGCATGTTAGATAAGCTGAAAATTCTTGTATATTTTGAAACTTCTATTTGCCCTTGTTGCATGCTTAGTCTTGTTCCAAAGTTTGAATACATAAATCTTTTTAATGTATGGTTCTGGTTTTTACGATTTCATCTTAGGCGTGGAACCGGTTAAGTTCGTTCGATACAAGCTCAACCACAGATAATAGCCTTTCAAGTTTTCAACTTTTCATTTGCGGACTAGCAGCTGGTACTTGTGCGAAACTTGTCTGTCATCCTCTCGATGTAGTCAAAAAAAGGTTCCAGGTAGATCTCCAGGCTTCTCGAACTTACATTCCGGCATCACCTGATCTCTGAATTTTAGATAAATACCTATTTCTGTTAGATCTAGTAACATCTTGCTCATTTCCATGCTTTATGTAACTTTGTTGCTATCGGCTGTTGCAGATCGAAGGACTACAGAGGCATCCAAAATATGGGGCTCGAGTAGACCATCATGCGTATAAGAACATGTTCGATGCCTTACATCGAATCTTGCGGGCGGAGGGTTGGCATGGTCTTTATAAGGGAATCGTTCCATCAACAATCAAAGCTGCACCGGCTGGTGCTGTAACATTTGTGGCTTATGAGTTTACGTCAGATTGGCTAGAGTCCATTTTGACTTGAAACCCTAACCTAGCTTGGGTTTTCATTTTTTTTTTTTTTTGTTATTCCTTCTTATCTATTAGATAAATTCATTCATTTTCCCTTAATTTGAAAAAGCTCACATAGGTTAGGAATGGGGGGTACTGTTGATACAGGTATGTATCCGACTTGGTTTTTTTCATGTATTTGGAAAGTCTTTGAAGGGTCATATTTTCGTTTCCATATCCGGATATACATCCAAAATGGATGTCGGACATTGGTACTTAAAAGAAAAATAAAGAGTGGGAGCAATTTAGGGGTATGATATTATTACATTAAATTGTCATTAGTTACAGGCAATAAGTTCATATATTTAGATTAATAAAATTTGCGGGTGAAACTAAGACGAAGAGAAGAGTAACAATTTGTGGCAAATTTTGAAAATAAGGAAATGCTATTTCTATTCCCCATTGGACTTCCGTCGGTTTCGATAGCAGTTTACTCAACCGTTAAATTCCCAGGATATTTCAGATCCTTTGTTTTGCTGTAGCATGTCCGTGAGTCGTGGTTTAAAAATTTATAAGGTTTGGGTGAATTTCAAATTTCATTTCACTATTTATTTTATTATTAAAATATTATTTTTATATTAATATTTATTTATTTTATAATAAGATTTAAATAAAAATTATTATTTTATTATTAAATATTAATTTGGATTATTTCGGATTGATTTAAATTCATAAAGATTTTATTTAAAATTTGACTTATGTGGCTCGAGTGAGACAGACAATCTAATTTTTACATAAGTCTACTTTACGGTTTGTCTGTATATCAAATTCGTATGATCTTGGTAAAGATTTTAACTTTTTGAACTTTTTGGCATCATCCATGGCCTATAAACTTGCCCAAAGGATTACAAGCATGAAATTTCCAGAGGACATTTTCCAACTGTTTAACTTGATACATAATTAGTATATTTGCATTTTATTTATATTATTTGTTTATTCTTATGCCATAATTGTGTTTTGGTTTTTATATTTATATTTATTTTTAATACGTTAATAATTTATATTATATAAATTTAGGTATTCATATATTTTTTGCAATCATATTATTTATTCATGTCGTATTTAACTACGTAAACAAGCTTTAATCGAACAAATTTGAATAACTCGATTTTCATTTCAAATCAAAACTTGACCTTTAAAAATATAACTCTATCAAGTTAAAATTAAATTTTAAATCTCAAATTTTAAAACGAATATAAGTTTAAATTTTTTATTATTTGAGATCTACTTATTTGGTTACGAACCTAATGGGGAGTATGAGAAAGGGAGAGAGGTTGTGTGGTGAGCACGCGCTGATTTATTTAATACAACAGACCGGTGGTTGTCCCTGGTTTTTCACGTGGAGATTTTGGAACACATCTATGAGTACAAAAATTGGTTTTTTGGTAAGGAAAATGACCGGCAAGATGGTTCGGCTATTAAAATTTAGACTAAATTTATCGAATATGAAGGATACTTACAAGAACCAAATTTAGACTCAGGTTTTCAAGTAAACCCAACATATATATATATATATATATATTACATATTTCTTGGATTGCATTTGCATGTATATTAACTTTTTAATGCAATCGGCTTTAATAAGGCAAAGCTAAGTACTGTTCCTTGGTTCCTTACCGAAAGATGTCAACAATAATGGCAGTGTGGGCTAATTCAAAAATAAACAAATTAAAAGTTCGACCGCATGTATTGTACAGTAACACCTCATCAAAATCTGAGTAGAAAAAGTTTTGAGTCTACCACTTCAATATGTTTTGGCGGTCAAATTCCTGTTGCTGAACAAATAAATCAAGAACACCCCATTAAAATTCTAGGAATGAAAACGGAAAAGCTACAAATTGGTCGTTTCTAATCTCCTTCCTGACTCTCAGAGTCTCAGGACTTTAGTACTTTATAGATATCCCTTTGCTTTATTGTCTTTGTCCAATCCGAAAATTGTTCGCCCGCCTTTGCCTCTGCAGACTTTATGTATTACAGTAGTTGGGAGGGATGATAAGTAGCGTAACTGTCATCGTCTTCAATGGCGGATTTTATAGCAGACAGATAAGGGACTCCTTCCTGGAGACATTATTGGAAAAGAGTATTCATTTGGTGTTTGGTTCTTACGTCGAGCCAGTGAAATGCTCGTTATAATGAGACACCGGGGTTTGAGTCCAGTTCCATTTGTGTCAAGTCGGAAGTTTGCTCGATGGCACCATTGATATTGCACATGACATTTTCGTTTTCCTCAGCTTTCGAATCTGATAAAGGATCTCTATTATCCTCAGACACATTGGCCCCCTCAGAAGCACGACCAGAAGGTCTTGATAAGGAGCACTCCGGTGCAAAAACATCTCTACGTTTTCGCTTCTGTGTTGTAGTTAAAAACCCAAAAGCAAGAGCTTCGAGTGCTTTAGTGGTTGGAGGCCGAGTTCTGGTGCTTTGTCTCCGAGTAAAGTTAGTCTGCGACTCCGAGCTGGGCCAGGCTTCAAGTTGATTAGCATTGTCAGGCAGCCAGGTTGTTTGTTCGTGTTCTCTTTCTGTCACTTCCCGCATGAAACGCTCATCAGTTTCAGCATCCGGAAGAACGGGTAAGTTCAGGTCAATTAAGGTCCTGTGTTGATGTTCCTCCTGAGTTTGTTCAGCACCGGAACTAGTACTTCTTGGGATGCCTTCACATCTAATGGTAGAACTACCTTTGGATGAAGAACTGACAAAAGACAATTGCTGCTGAAACGGGTCTACGTCTGAGGAGGGGATTTCTCCACTGCCACTGCTACTGGCCTCTATCTCTTTTAATCCAGTACCTTGCGACATATTCATTGCTTTCTGGACTGTTTCTTTGCGAGTACACACTGTTAATCTCCGACGTCGTTTAGTAAGAGGGGCTAGATGATTCTTATTGTCAAGTTTCACACTCTGGTTTGATTGGTTCTTCATTGGCTTTCTTGGATGCATGCCATTGCGAGCCATTGTTTCAGGGTACTCTCGGATGGCAGATCCATTATTAAAACCTTGACCAACTCGAAACTTATTATTTGAAGCATTACCATTAGGAGAATTAGTCTCTTTGGGTTTCAAACCATTAGTTTCAACTCTACCAGAACATGACGTATCAGCTAAACAAGATTCATCTGTGAGCTCCTCGGAAGTACTTTCGTCAGAATCATTTAGGGAGTTGGAAATGTTCATTTCAATGGGCAAGCTTCTGAGTTCTCTCACCTTGAATTTTCCTCCATTACCCAAACTTGTATCCACAACATTAAATCTCATGACATCCGCACCACGATTGGGGATTCGTGGCTTGAGATAACATCGACGTTGCTGATTAGGAAGATCATCTCTGTCAGAGTCTGCTCCGTTGTCTTCTTTGCTATCATCTCCCTTATCTGCTATTTCGAGTTCAAGAAGCCCTGGGTCTGAAGCAACCTTAGTCAAGACATCACTGATGGAATCAAAATAGTGGTCTCCTTTCACTAGTTTCCTTCGGGAAAACTTCTTCACCCCAGGGGTAAGAAAGACCAACGAATGCTTGAAGCCAGCAGTATATCCTTGAGGCTGCTCTGAGTGCCACCCTCTTGCAAGCAAACGAGGCCAAACAGCTTCCCAGAATAGATCATTTGATCGAGCTTTGCTTAACCGGTAGTTTCCTGTTATAAAGTTAATAATTTCCAAGGGTGTAAGCACCGAACATGCTTTTCCAACTGGTATTTCTGGACGGACAGCAGCAACTTGACTGGCTTTCAATGGCTCGAAGGTAATACATGTAAGATCTTCCTTACCTTTCCCAATCCCGACCGCACCGACGAGAGCATTTAAACCAACTGTAGCCTTTAAAGTGAATACATATTCCTCTAACACTAGTTTTCCCTCTGCAAAAGCCTTGGAAACCTACCAATTGATTGAATAGTCCAAATAAAACTGAATAAGTTACAGATAAAAATTTTATGCTATAATAGGCAGACAGCAAAGCACAATAATCTACAAGATCAAACATGAACAAAGGTTAGAACAAGTTATCAAAGATAAAAAGGATATATTTGAAACCAAGATTATACGGAAAATAAAATAATTATAAGAAGAAAATGCTTCCTAAAGTACCTCTAGTAAAGTATTTTGGCATTCTTGCGATACATGGGGGAGCAAACGAGATAATAACTCCTGTTCCCTCCATCCGGTGAATATCCTTTGTCCATATATACACCGTCTTCTTCTCATTTTCCGGCACTCTGACCATCTGCGGTATTTATCTGACCTATAGAATTTCCCATAATAGAATGAAAGTATGTCACCCATCTTTTTACTCTCAACAAACTTCTTCACCTGAACAAGGTTCTTCCCGAAAATGTATAGACCAAGGAGAAAACTTGCTTCTTCTAAATCATTCCAGGCATCAACCGGGGTACCTGGAGCTGCAGCATAACCTTGGGTTCTATACTTCTGATGCTTTTCAATCTTCATTTCATGCTGCAAAGCTAAGTTCTTCAATTCTTGTAAATTTATCCCACCATGTGGCGTAATATCAATAGCCTCGAGTTTAGGCTTCAAGTCACCATTTTCTCTATGTATCTCTAGGATGCGTTCAAATTTTACAGGCTCATACTTATTGGACACATCAAAGGAACTAACAGGAGATTCAACATGTTCATGTTTGATTTTCTCGACTTCCATGCCGATCCACATTATTGACAAGGGCAATCCAGTCAAACATTCATAAGACATAACACCTGAGTTTTTTACATCGGTTGGATTGCCCGTCAGAAAGAGAGTATCGGATTCTGTTATTAAGGGCGGAATTTCAGCCTGATATTCATCTCCAACTCGAGGATGAACCTCTGGATCTTCAAAGACATTATAACCATCTGGAGATACTGCTGAGGGTAACTGCTCATCAGATGCATCTTCAATGCAACTCTCACTATGATTGACTTCAGCTACATCCATCTACGACATAATTAACAAAAAAAATAAGATTGTAATTTGCTTTAAGAAACATGAGGATTGTAAGCATCGACCTCATACAATTGTGATATTCGTTATTAATGAAGTTTTCTTCTCAAGATGCAGCAAGACAAAACTAAACTTAAACGAAGAAAAGGGTCAAACTCGAACAGTTTATCATGTTAAACTGTCATTGCCTCAATCCAGAGAAACAACTATCCATGATGCCGAAATTTTCTAGCATTATTAAAAATTTTTGGACATTCCTTCTGAACTACAGCTTAAATTTTCCGTACACATTAAGCCATTTTCTTATATATTCTACTGTCTATTATTTTGTCTTCTTTAGAATACTATAGTCTCCTTAGATTTGGATCATACTTGACCATCGCCATTAAACTTAGTCATGTCAGGTTAAATAAAATTTGACAAAGAAAATGAACCAGCAAAACAAATAAGCTAAGTGAATTTCATTTATATATTCATGCATATATATATATATATATATAAGTGATTAATTATCAACTCTTCAGTATCAGGCAGAATTAAATACCATAGTTTCAAACTCAGAACACATCTTTAAAAAAAAAACACAACAACGAGAACAACTAAGATTGGGATGGTCAATCACTAATTTTAACGAAGTTTTTCCGCATATCCCACTAGAAACAATAAGCCATTGTAGCAAATTCATTCATGGATGAAATAGTAGCCAAGATGTCATCCAGCTGAGTCTAGATTCGAATATCAGTATTTGCAACCACTTCTTTTATACCCAGATTGTGACTTTGTTTGTAAAAAAAAAAAAAAAAGCAAAAAAATGCTAAGAAATTCTAAATATGCTAAGATTGAAGACTTAATAATTTGTTCAAGATGACGATTCTTGAAAGTAGAAACTACTTAATAATTTCCAGGAAAGTCATACCAAGAAAATAAATGAAGAAAAGAAGTTGTGGAATAGAAATAGCTACCGGGTAGCTAAAAAGGAACCGACCCCAGATCCATTTTCGACCCAAAAATGAAAGAATAAAGCAATCCCATAACATAAAAACTAAAACTTCACATTAAAACATAATTTGCCCATTAAGCTCAATTAGCTTAAAAACAACATTCAAACACCAAAAACCTTAAGAGAAAAACAAACAAAACCAACCCAACACAAAGAATGAAGAAAAAAAAGGAAAAAAAAAGAAAAGAAAAGAAAGCCACCGTTTTACAGTAAAACCAATTCCAATACGATCCCAAACCCCCCCCCCCCAACCAAAAAAAAAAAATCAACTTCTTTAACCGTTCATAACCTTACCAATAACCATAGTAAAAACAACCCAAACACAATACATAGATAACAACAAATAAAAAAAACGAATAAAATTTAGTGTTTACCTTAGAAATACTTAGCAACAAATCCAACAACACGTGAAAAACCCAAGTGAAAGAGCTAACCTGAAGAAATGGGTCTTCATTGTTATGCTATATATATATATATATATTATAAAAACAAAACAAAAACAAAAAATAATCTTCGAAAATAATCAAAACGTGAACTTTTATGTACTGAAAATAAAAACTATTATACATAATATTAAGATTTAAAAAAAAAGAAAAAGAGAGAGAGAGAGAGAGAGAATTTACCTGACTTGGATTAAGAGAGCTTGCTTTTCATGACTAAATTTCGAAGAGAAAAAAGTTAGAATAGAAAAAAATGAAAGTCGTTTCTTATTTTATGTACATATATATATATATTTATAGATATACACACACGCGCGCGCGAAGGCTTCCGGGGTTCTTTTTTTTTTTAAACAAATTTTAGCGAGAAAAGGAGGGAGGGGGGCTATCCGAGTATAGTCTGGTTCGTTTTTATGACGCATGGAAAATGACATCGACACGCTCATTTCATGGAGAGTGGATTAGCCTAAACGGGGCGGAATGACGTGTGGCTTTTCCATACGATTCCTCCTTATAATTTTTTTTATGGCATATTATTGCAACGACAAAAATGTTTTTACTGTTATTAGCACGATTTCGTAATTTGTGTAAATTAATAATTAATATAAATTTATTGTATTTCTATTTTATTATCATTTCAAAATCTATAAATTAAATTACTTATTTCTACATAAAAATAAACAATTTTATTTAACAAAAACCAGAGATTGCACCAAATTTTTATCAATGATAAAGCAAAATGAAAATGTGAAAAGTAATTTA
>JBBYHO010000002.1:5334686-5345129 GCA_038382025.1 Adansonia gregorii
TATGGAAATGAGATCTTACCTAGAACTCCAAATCTCTTTGCCCAACAAAGCTAGAATTTGATCCTATCCTCTTTTGCCAAACTAGAAAACTTAAGGATGAGCATGCTGGGAACTTGTAAATGTCAAGAAGGTGGTGAAAATAAGAAATATAGATTACAAAATTTGCATTTAAACTCACTTTGTACACATGTACAGAGAGGCAACAGGCTGTTGGTGACCCAGGTCTTTGCTTGTTTTCGAAATGCAGGTCTAAGCAGGCATCTTTTTCTGCTTTCTTCTCCGCTGGACAACGAGGGTTATAAACCAAAAAAAAAACACAGTATATACTGGGGTAACTTAATCTCTAGCACCACCTAAACCGGAACGACTGATGGCCTCCATAGCCTGCTGAACCAAGCATACAAGTCCATCTACATCCTGGAAGCTGAAATCAATCACCTTTCTGACAGAAATAATAAACTCTGTGTTTTGTGCTTCTTCCAGGGCTGAATTAGCAGCTGCAAAAGCATTTTGGGTTTTTCTCGAAGCCTCCATCGCAAAACTTACATCCCGTGTCTGCAGAATAGGAACATATTAACACGTTTAGCCACTTGAACCACATTGGCTTAACATATGAGATTATACCCGTGGTCATATATGACCAGTACTAAAAGATTTCTAGCTTTATTTTTAAAAAAAAAAGATCTTTGGGCAGACTGCAGGTCCTAAATTAATTTTCTCCAATAGTCAGGACAAGCAAACTCTCAAGATATCCCTCATTGTAAATCAGAGGGCGACATTTAAGACGGAAAAGAGATAAGCCTAATACAGTCTACAACAAGCAGGTTCAGACTGTAGACATCAACCTATTGGATAATGAAGGAAAACAAGCTTATAAACTCCCTCTCTTAACCATATAGCAGGTTTATCTAACAACCTTTACAGCAATCAAGAGTTTCCTTTCCAATGAACAAGTTGGGAAAGAACCTATATGACCAAGAACCCCAGTCAGATAATGGAAATATATATTGCAGGCCAGTGACTAAGCATTCTCATTAGCATTTCTGACACTTTCTCATTTAGATTATCATCTTATTTCCACCAAAATCACATATAACCAAGCCCAGCTACCTCATAACAACTTCACGAGTTGCTCAGAATAATTGGTGTTCATCTACTTATGAAAATTCTTGGAGCAAAGCATATTTTATAGGTAGTTTCTAACAATTACTGAAGTAAATACCCTGTGTAGATAACTGCCTAATAAAACATATAAAATAAAAAAATAATAATAAAAAAGCAGGAGAGAGAGAGAGAGAGAGAGAGAGAGAGAGAAGAAAGGAAATATTGGCACGGTCAGACTGAATCAACTTACAAAGTCAAGCAACCGAACAAAACTTGGGCGATTTCTAGCAACAATGACATGGGTTCCGCCAACATGTGAAACATTACCCTTGGCTAATGGAGCCTTTTCCACTGTTTGTTGATTATTTAAGTTATTATCAACATCTGATGCAGAAGATGATGGAGATTCACCTAAGGAAGCCATCCAAAAAGATGATGTGAGGTACTTAATCTCAGAGCATTGCAAAATGAGAATACTATTTGAAATGGAAAAAAACAATTTTAGTAGCCAAGTTTGCATCTTAATCAAATCAAAAGGCATCTGTTACGGTTTAACATTTTATGTTAGACCCTTAACGCATGATATTCTACAAGAATTCGGGATCTAGCCCAAGCAGGAAATATCTACATGTCAGCTTCAATGGAACCTAAATCAGCGCACTGCTGACGGGCCTTAAATAAATAAATCACAGCCCCAGTGATCCACCCTCCAGAGAGATAGGGAAAACCACCTTCGTGCTGTAGTTAGCTTTCTTTAAGTTATACGTTAGACAAATCTTCTAATCAAGCTAGCCAAGGAATAAGATATGACATTCTCAGGAACGTGAAATAACAGCAGGACTTAAATAAATAAATCACAGCCCCAGTGATCCACCCTCCAGAGAGATAGGAGAAACCACCTTCATGCTGTAGTTAGCTTTCTTTAAGTTATACATTAGATAAGTCTTCCAATCAAGCTAGCCAAGGAATAAGATATGACATTCTCAGGAACATGAAACAACAGAACTTATTGCACGTGATTCAAATTTTACAAGTAGACAGTACCAAATAGAATAATTCACACCCTCGAAAGGAATGTGCAATCAATCACAGAAAGAAAACAAGCCTGACTTACCTTGAGGAACCATCTGCAGAGTTGCTTGCAACTCACTCCGGTCTCGGCTGCTAGTAGAATGTTTGCAGTAGACAACCCTCATGTATGCCACCTCCATGCATTTATAGGCCAAAGCAGCAGCAGCCATTTCTCTACGTCGTTCATATTCTTGAGCACACATTCTGTGAACTTGAGAAGTTCAGCATTGAGCTAAGATATAGGGATGTATCAACACTCCTAATGTAAATATAAACAAACAAAAGAAAAATCTGTTGAAGTTCAAGAACAACAGTTTCCTGTCACTTTTGAAACATTCACATACTCGCAGAGTTTCGTGGCAGTGCTATAAACTTGTACTTGGTTCATGTCACCATGTCTACCACTCTCACTATTGCTAGTCTCTAGAAAGGCAGCAACACCAAGAAACTTAAGAGCAGCTTTGAAGTAAATCTCATTGCTTTCAAAAACAAAACCAGAACCCTGAAAGAGGACATTGAAACAAAAGTAACAGTTAGGGTGGCAAAGACCCCTTTTCAAATAACTTCTACAAGTTTCATATCAATGTAAGAAAAATCTGGAAAGAAACCTTAAGACGATCAGCATAATTTCTAAGCTTTTTAGCATCATTCAGGGCATCATTTGCCATCTGGCTGGAGGAATTTACTCTCACAGGACTGTGAGCATTGAAGTCTCTGACCAAACGCAAATCAGGTAAGTGCTTCCCCAAACTGTGGTTAGATCCATTCTTGCTGCTAGCTTTTCCGGGCTGTTTTATAGCCCTAGACACATCACCATTGCCAGAGCCATTAACTGGAAACCCATCAGAGACAACTCCCCGTTGAGCTTCTGGTTCTGTTAGATCACCTGTTATTTCTTGCTGACTTTCAACTTCACAATGCAAGGATGTTTTTGACATACCACTTCTTGTCTCCACCCGCATTACTTTAGTTTGACCACCAAAATCCGGGATCAGCTTTTTCTCAGGGGTCTTCCCCTTTGTGCTGCATGCAGCAGCAGATTTTGCATGAAATTCATCATGCTTTTTATTTGACTGGGCTCCCATTCTACTGTTACTTGACCAATGTCCTGAAGGATCTCTGCTTCCAACAGGGTTCTTCTCATCCTTGCTAGATTTTGGCAATTGGAGTTTACAATCAGCAATTGTTTCTTGAAGACGTGCATGACTCTTGGGGCCAACATCTGATTGATACCTCATGCTCTTTGTGGAACACAAATCTTCTTGTTCATCCATTGGCTCATAAGCCTTCGTCTTATCTGCAGCACTTCTTTCGCTGTCTTTTGTCGGGGAAGTGTAACCCTTATCAGATTTCTGAGAAGATACATTGCCCCGGCACTCTTTGTTCACTCTATCCTCACCGTGGGGCCTTTCTAGAGCATGCTGTCCATTTTCTGCGAAAAAAGTATCACCATTGAGCAAATGGTTATTCCACGATCTAGAAGAGGGTTTAGTTTTAATGCTGATTTTGCGAATAGAATCTCTATCCCGAAAATCCAGGGTAGAAGATTTATGTAATTTGGGGTTAAAATCCCCTGACACTTTCTCTTTCATTTCTGAAACAGATTGAGCAAGCTCAGGAGTACCTTCTCCATCCCAAAATCTTTCAAAATTGCCACTTGGGGGGATGCCACTATTTGCAGCATCATACTTCCCTGAACCATCCCCTTTGATTGACGCAAGCTCTCGTGAATATGAGGTCCTCATGGGAGATGAAGAAACTGATTCAACCGGAGAACCCCTTGCTTCTTCAAAGTTTACTCTAGTTTTGCGAGAATCAGAAACCTTTGAAGAGCTAGAAGTTGCCACCTTCGAAATTTGTCCAGTTCCAGTGTCCCTTCTCAATGAATCGAGGCCATCCAAACTTTTTTGAGAAGAGGACTTTTTCTTGTGTTTACCTAGGTGCTGGTGCCTATCAATGCTTCTGACTTCATCATTGCCATCAATCAGATGATCCATACTTTTCATGTTTGATGTACCATCACCACCATTTCTATGGGACTGTTTCCCTTCAATCTTTGAATCTCGTGACTTCTTTTCATCCCTAAATCCACTCTCACTACTTTCTTCCTTCATATATAACTTCTGGCCATTTTGACTGTCCTTCCAATCCTCCAATTTCCTTTTCTTCACAGAAGCCCTTTTATCACAAACTCTCATGTCTAACGACACACCATCAGATGAGGCCTGAGTTTGATCCACAAGTTTCTTCACAGAAACTACTGATCTTTCTTTCAGATCACGCTTTATATCCCCAGAAATAGAGCACTCATCATGATTCTGCATACTTCTTCCATTTGCTTGAGTTGGCAAGCCAGTGCTTGAATTGAGGCCCAACCTTCTGATGTCCAAGTTAGAACTATGATGTTTATCAGTGGCGTATACAACTTCTGTTTTGGTTTTCTTTG
Source organism: Adansonia gregorii (assembly GCA_038382025.1). Lineage (NCBI taxonomy): Eukaryota > Viridiplantae > Streptophyta > Magnoliopsida > Malvales > Malvaceae > Adansonia > Adansonia gregorii. Next base: position 5,339,308 of record JBBYHO010000002.1, read on the forward strand.
AACCTTCATATGTGTAAAGATCAGATTCCCTCTTGGTATTCATCTTTGCTTGCTTGGTCACTCCTACAATGACACAAATGCCCAAAAATAAACAAATAATAGTCTCAATATAAAAGTTTGACAGCTAGTAAAATTTAGGTTCTCAAGTGGACGAAATACCTGCAACTGGATACTTTTCTTTCTGCTGAAAGCTGGATTTCTTCGTGAGATTTGATTCATTAGGGACCTGTGTCATGTTATTTAAGCTCCTATTTTTCAAAGATTCCTGCTGTTGGTTTTTTATAGACTTTGAAATCTGACTCAGGCCACTGCTGCCTGCTTTGTGCACTTCCCTGGGGCCATATTTCTTTTTGCCTCGAATAGATGACACCTGAGAATTCAAGCTAGAGTTTTTCTGATCAAGATGCTGAGGATGAGCTGAAGGAACCAATGACGTAGTTCCATTTGCATGATTTTGTGGGTTATTTTGATTGTCAGCAACTGGAACCTGGTATAATGCATTGAGAGCTTTTGTTGTCTCCTCTTCACTTATGTCACACCGGTTCATTCCAGGCCTATACAACAACAACAAAACTCAGCAAAAGCAAAATATACAACCATATGTTCACACGCATAGAAATGCACCTTTGCATGCACCTATCATTCATCAGGTGTCTCCACTTATTTGCACGTCAAGGAGCATGTGGTGCAGTAGCAGATACACAAATATAGCATGTAATCAAACAAAGAGAAAAGCTTATGCAACAAAAACGTTATTTGATAGTCATCTAAGGAACTTACAGCCAGTTAAGCATGCTACACAACCACTTCTCGGGGAGTTGTTCTGGTCTAGTATCAAAAGGCAAAAGTCGCCACTTGTGACAATGATCACACTGAACCCAATTTTCTTGTATGACTACAGGAATAGTTGCTGCCAATGCTGTTGTCTGGGAGACAAGTGTCTTATCAGTGAGGTGAGGAACCACACCTGGAGCATCCACTCCCAAAAGCTGGTTATCAACTGTTCTACTACTAAATATTTCTTTTGACTTGTCCAAATAAACATTCTGCTCCCTCTCAAAATCCATTGGACTGGAATCTTTTGGCCTATTGAGAAAAGCCCTCATTGATGGATCCATTTGGTCCCTATTTTGTTTGAAATTGGTGTCGGAGACATCTCTATGATTATATCGGACCTTAGTACTATCCTTCTGCAACTTCAACTTATGCATCTTACTTTTACCTGAAGAAAAACTCTGACTAGAGCTAGCGGTATCTTTAGGTGTTCCACCCGCATCAAGTCTCAAACTTTCCTTCATTGAATCAGCAATTTGTCCAGTATTTCTGCTACCTTTTGACTTCTTCTTGCCCACAAAAAATGTCTCTTCCATCTTGGGGGGAATATTTATTTTATTCTGTACATGAGATGTAGCTATCTGACAACCCTTCGTTTTCGATTCTTCCTTACACTTTAAAGGGGCAGAATTTTGGTAGCATTTGCTCCCAACATTGTCTCCAAGGTCAAGTGAAGCATTCTTATGGGAAATTACTACACTCTGTTCCCAAACCTTTTCAACTGAACTACTCTGTATATCCTGCTTTTTCTTCTTGCCACTAGTTCTACTTCTTCTAGATATTGACTCCAAAGAATCCTCCTTTGCCGAGTCAGAGGAAAATAATCCACCTCTTGATCCATCCCCATTAGTGTCTGCCGAAAGATCATGGGCCCTAGGTGTGGCTTCCATAGAGTCAGCAACATTAACTGAATTAGATGGAACTAAGTGTTTCAAGTCATTGGACAACAATTCCTTCCCCCCTGCAATGTCATTTTCTGACTCCTTTTTTATAAGCAACATCTTACCATTCTCAACATTGATGCGATTTCTGTGCTTTGATTCAACCAGCTTTTTGCTTTTCCCAATTAAAGATTTTGTTTTCTTCTCATTTAGTTGTTTTCCATTATCTAAAACGGACTCATCTATTAACCCAGAAGAATTTCCTTGACATGCCTTAAGCAATGGGATAGATTTACAATCTCTAGAAGGTCTTTCCTTCTCCTTTCTTAATAAGCATAGCAGACTTTCATGAAGAGGAGATATCAGCACACCACCAGGGACATGGTAAGAAGTCATAACCTGTTTAAAGGCATAAAATATCAATGCATCCTTCTTAGTTCATTGGCAGACATTGAAAACAAGAGAACCCCTACCTGAAGAATTTTCATGGGTGACTCATTTGTGGTTCCTTGACAAAGCGTCACCGTTCCTCCACTTTCCTCTGGACTGTTCCCCAATGACGAAGATGGAGAATCATCAAGCCCAAGACCACTATAGATTGCAGCAATCTTTTGAACTTTGTCATCAGAGCCCACCTTAATTCGGACCTTCAGTGTCTTCTGGTCACTGGGAATCCGTGCTCTGTCATCCTTTAAGGCAGACTTCTCAGCAACTTGTGCAAAAGACAAATGCGAGTTATATTTGACTGCAATACTGCCAGTTGGGCAGGAAGCATTCCCAGGTCTCCCAGGTGGGGGTGCATTTGGAGGAGCTTTCAAATTCTGGGATGCACCCTGTATGGTAACAGAATTCACAGCACTCAAGTAAACTAGAGTTTCAGAAGCTGTCTAGGCAACAGCTATGGACACCATCTTCCAAAGAAATGACCAAACTATATTAAGGATATTGTCCATATACCTCCCTAGATAAATTGTTTGTAGACCTTGGTGTGCTGGAGTTTCTCTGTGGTGTCTTTGGTTGTGATAACCTTGAAGGAGAGCGTTCATAGGTAGGTAAAAATGAGCCATACCCACCAAATTTTGCCCCTGCAAAAATAATTTGTCCACGTCATCATCTTTAATGAAAAACTTTATGCTTGTAGTAGCATTTAAAGTTTGTAAAAGCCATGATCAAACACTTACCCAAGTTTTCTGCAGAAACACCACCTTCAAAATCTTTTTGAAAGTGGCCCAAAATGTTTTTAATCTTCTCATCCTTTAAGAAATGAAATCCCACATTACTAATGCAATTGCAGAGAATTTTGAAAAATACATATTAAAGCTGATATATTAACCGGATTGAAACACATCTATAACAAGCAGAGGAAGCCAACTGTTATTGTCATCTCGAAGTCCATCCTTTTCAGAAGCACAAAAATAACATATGAAACTAATTATAGCTTAATATTTCAAACATGAATTAGATCAAATAAATTAAGAGAACTGATAAAGTTAATCGCATTGTGCACTCAAACAAACACCATAATCAACATAAAAAAATTCTAATGTTGAGGAAGTTTGAAAGATCATCCTGGCAAAGAACATTTTCTCATGCATCAAATCGTTGCTGAGGAACAGGACAACATTTCAATAATATCACATTGCATAACCAATTACAAAACTGTACAAAGACTCAAAAATGGCATTTTAAAACGTATTCTTCTAGTTGTTTTATTACATTCCTATCGATGAAAACTTAACCTCGGCTAAACCAAGCATTTTTCAATGAAAGCATGTTAAATTAACACTTTTGTCTACTACATTTGCAAAGAACTGAATAATCTCACCCTCAAAAGTCGACTTTAACACTTTGGTGAATCAATGACCATATACCACGAACTTAAAACCTCATAGAATTCTAATTCATATAAAACCCACAAGTTATTCTAGCTCATTGTTAGTTAATTACACTTTATGCCCAAAAAAACCAAAATTAAGCAAAATTTCAAGCCAACCATTCTTTGCAACAAAGCTTAATAGAATTGCATTGCCTACAAAGTGGCAAAAATGCTTACTCAAACTCAGAATTCGGCATAATTCCAATAAAAAACCCAAATTGCATTAACTGAAGCATAATCCCAAGGTTTAGAAAGATAAAACGGTGGGTGCAAAAATCATTGAATTTTACTTAAAAGTAACAAAAATTAAACCCTTACAAGGTAAGAGAAGGCGGTATCGGGGTTAATGTCGTCGTTATCATCTCTGTCGTAGAAAGCTTCTCCTTCTTCAGGCTCAGAATTTTTATCCATCTCCAAGCCCGCACCCCAAAACCCTAATCCTACCCACCAAAACCTTAACCCCTCACACCACCAATTCCCTACCTTCCCGAAAATCCAACATCACCGAATTCAAAAAAAAAAAAACCGATGAGATATTCAAAATACTCACCAAAAACCACAAAGAAAATCACCCCAAAACCGACTTGGATCCTACCAAATTAAAAAAAAAAATAAAAAAAGCCCTTTTAATCAATCAATTTCATAAAACTTGTCGATTAGTAATTCAATTTTTTTTCTTTTTTCTTTTTTATTTTTTATAACTCACTATCAGAGACATAGACGATCAGATGATAGAGACTGATCTGATCGACAAGTGCCGCTGACTCGGGATTGACTCGTTCCGCGTCGCGGTGCCGAGTTCTTTTTTCGGTCCCTTCTTTTTCCGGGGTTCCAGAAAATTGTTCACACTTTCCTCTGAAGGAAACAGCAGAAACAACTAGTTATGGTTTTTGTGGGTTTTCCTTTTGGGCTCCTTTTTTATATATTTTTTTTAATATATTAATTTTTTTTTTTGGTTTCAGATGATAAATGAATTTATTGATACAAACGTTGCCGTTTGGTAAAATTTCACTTCAAATTTGTTCACGCATTTACGGAGATTTGAAAGCGAGGATCCAATATAAATATACGTTTGATATATATATTAAATTTTTGTATATGTTTAGAAAATTATAAATTTATATTTATAATTTTATATGTTTTAAATTATATCTTAAAAATATATATTTAAAGAATTAAAAATGAGTTAAACCTGTTTATAAATTAAATCAAATCATGTTTAAATTTTTTTTATTAAATAATGAATCGAATCAGATAAATTTATTTAAATTTATAAATTTTTTATAAAATAATTCAATTGTTCAAATAAGTAACCAATCTATCTTTTTAATAAATTATTTATTTTATATTATAAATTACATGACTGTGATTATTTCGATCTTTTCATACTTTGTGAAAGCCAAAGAGAACACCCTTTTTTCTTCAATCTTAAGGCAACTCTCTTTTTAGAAGAAAGAAAAATCAGTTATCATCTTGAATGGAAAACAAATATTGAATTATACATTGTGAAATAACTCCCTTTCTTTTTCATTTTTTGTAAAACTTATAAGATTCATTTCAACATTAAAATTTGAAATCTTTAAAATGAAATATTAAAATCTAATTTTTATAATAATTTAGAAAGTGATAATGGTTCTATTTGATTCTAAAAGTTAATGTTTAGCATTTGATTTTGTTTAAAATAAAATCGAAATTGAATTGATAGCATCTACAACTAATCTGACCTAAAGTCGAATTTCATATATTTAAATCAGTTTAAGTCAATTTGATTTTTTTAATTTAAAAATATTTTCTATACTATTTTTAAATTTTTCACTACTTTGAAAAATATTTATTTTATATAATAAAAATAATTAAAAAATTTTAATTATGTTAGAATAATTACAGATTTAAATATCACTCGAATCAAAATTGAATTAAATGTAATAAAAACAAATCAAAAACTACGGTTCAAATTAATTTTCAATTTCAAATTCTTCTTTCAAATCTAAAGTAATTTTTTCTCAAACCTCGATTAAGGCTAGGGACAACTTTTATATATTTTTTTATTTATATGATGACAATTTTATGTTATTTTAGTTTATTTGTTAACAAAATTGTTTTTATTATTTAAAGGAAGGAAATTATGTAGTTACATATTTTTGCGATTCCACAATATAAATGTAAATATTTTTTACGGTCGAGCTTTCATCTATTATCATTTTTATTCATTTTTTTAATATATTTATCAA
>JBBYHO010000002.1:5358123-5368396 GCA_038382025.1 Adansonia gregorii
TGGCTACACAATCCGCAATAAGGTCTGAAGGGATTTTAGGATCATCTTGGTCAGACAAACTTTGCAACTTTACATCGGGTACATGATTAGTTGCCGATGGATATGACGTACAGGCAGTGAGATGCTGATCGTGAGAAGTTACTGTACTGCAGAGTGAGTCTATTGTGGTAGAAGACTTTGGAGGATGCACACTAAAATCATCCACCGAAAGCTGGTTATTTACAAAATCTATTGCATCCTCAATCCTCTCAATGCTTTTCCCCCCTTTTCTCAAGGATGACATAGCCTGAGTAATCAAAGCTTAATCAGATCTAAAGTACTGTATTCAATCTAAACAATCTAATGTGGCTATCAAACCATTGGCATGGACTTGTATGGTTTAGCTTGGGGATTGCTGTGGCCTTGGCTTATTGGTTTTTAGACTGGTATTTTGGCATATGTGTAAAAGATGATATTCAAAATCCCAATGATATGGACAATTTCAAAATGAAAGTTAAGGAGCAAAAGGCTTAGACTCAAACAAAATTGATCCATCCGTAAGAAGCCATCAAGATAGAGTGGTTCAATGTTCCTTTTTACCTGCATAACTGCATCAACCATTGACCGAGCTCCCATTGTTGAACTTTCAACAATTTCAGCCACATGGGATACAGATTCTTGGACATGTTGCATAGAATGATCGAAAGAGCTCAACTGACAGCCATGCTCGCCTATTTTAGCCTGCGGTTTCAGCAACCTAACTGCGCAGGCCCCTTGATATGTATTACGTTGCCTTAAGCAAAGCAGAGCAGAAGAAACCTGCAAAAGAAAGGTCACGCAAAGTTAAGATAAAAGGGTGAATGACAACGGTGAGAGATTTAAACTGAAACTGCTTCATCAGCATCTCATGCCTGCTCATTGACTTCATTTAACTGTAAGAGAACAGCAGCATATTGCTTCTTGAAAGAATCTGAATCCTTTATATAGTTATCTCCACCTTTCTGGTTTTCCAACACCTCATCATTCATACATCGTAGTTCAGACACCACAGCCTCCTGCAAATTCTAACACAACTTTTGAGTTCAGTTCTCAGACACAATATGAAAAAAATGACTTATGTCAGCCTGTGATAAAAACAATAAACATGCAACAAGCTACAACAAGGAGAATCGAAATCCTGATGCTCCCAACAAATCAAAAGGCACCATTTTTTGAGATAAAATAGGTTTAAAATACCACTAAAACTAAGAGAATAGGAACAATGGTAGGCAACAATCCTTAAGTATTCATAGTATGCAACACTCAAAAGGCAATATGTATAGCACTGAATTCAAAGATAAGTTTCTAAAACTATAAGAATTTGAAGTTAAAAAGAGAGAGGGCTAGAGGAATATTCACCAGTAGATTAAGTTTAATGCATAACAGCTAATATCGTGTACAAACCTTTTTGTCAAGAGCACGAGTCAACTGAGAAAGGGCTTCAACATCAGCTTCCCTGGTCTGAACCAGCGCCAGAGCAGGAGGCTGAGAATTTACTGCTTGTTGAGTATAAACAGCTTCACTAGAACCAACTTTAAGTTGCAAATTAGTACTTGATGAATCAACCTGACCAAAGCAATTTATTCTTATATAAGATGACAGTTGTCCCAATTATGTACTGTTTCCTATATCAAAACTTCATTTTACCTTGAATGGATTTTATTTGATATAAATGAAATGAGGATTCTTTTGTCATAACTTACCTTAACTGGCTGTGATAAATGGACCACATTTAGAGTTGATTGGGACATACGAGAGGGACTATTGGTTTTCTCCAGGTTATGACATTGAGTAAATTTGATGTTCTCTTCCCTCTTGCTTTCTTTTGGCAGTCCATTTATTTTGAGCTCATTGTAGTTCTCGGCAAATTTACTGATAGCAGCATTTTGCTTCGTAAAGGAAGCAGGCAAATTTTCCAATGGATTTAAAGGCATACAATCAATATCCTGAAATAAGAAACGTATTACTCACGAAACTTGACAGGAAAGAACAACAAAAGAAAAATAGCAGAGAATTAGATTAAACACAATACACAAACAGGTATGCTTGCATCTACTTGTGTATTTAGACAGAAGAAATTTAAGAAAGGAACCTCCCAAAGGCTTAGCTTGTCATTAATCCATCGGAATATTAGACTGCAGCCTTAATCATGATAATCTACATCTTCAGTGAATGAAATGAACAGGTAGCTATCATATATGAAGCAGCCCTATAAAATAAAAATTTACCATGACAAGTTCTACTCCTAGCTCGGGGCTGTCAAACTGAATCCAGTATCTACTATTGTCAACAATTAACACACTTCCATCATGAATCTCTCTACTTTTTGGATGAACAGCAATGACACGTTGTCCAACTGATAAACGTTGAGCTAAATCTGTGGGAAGTCCTTCACCAATACCAGCACGGAGTTCAGCATAATGTGCTCTAACAGATTCCCGATATTGATTAAGCTTCTCTTTTTCTTCCTTCAAAAATTGCCCAGAAAACCGTCGTGGTTTGCCAAGGGAACTACACCAACATGACATCACGTAAGTAGAGCATCAAAACCCAGAACCTTATTAAGATTCTGTAGTAGAAAGCTATACCTCCTTATGACACCCCATTCAACACGAGTTAATCTTGGAACATGACCTAACCCTACATGATCCAAATACTCCACAAACTCCCTTTTAGCAAACCATGGATAATCAATTGTACTGTAGAACCACTCAAAGGCGCACCATCTCCGTGCTTGATATGAATATAGGAAGCTACAAAGCTTTTCCTGTCATTCAGAATATACATACATGAAAAAATAAAAATAAAAATAAAAGAGAAAAGATATAGAAACTTCACTTTAATTGTTAAAGTAAATAGTGTTACCTTCAGATTGTGTGCTCTGTCATGGAGCAATATAACTGGTACACTAAATTTGCCCTTTACAATATTATCATAGGACCTTGTATCCTTCCCAATTGCTGGTTTCTTTGCATCCATCTTGCGCTTACTCCTGAGTTTTGTAGGTAGGTTGACCTGGTTAACAGAAGCAACCTGTGTAGTAGATGGAGCTGAATTGTTCAAGTCCCTTGCACAATCAGTACTTGAGGACGAGCATTCTGGAGGCCTCACAGATTTCCCTTGCTTTGGATGTGCAACACTATTAGAGCATTTACCTTGGCTCGAAAGATTCTTTGCCTCATCTGAAGCCTAAAAAATGCACATAAAAATAGTAACATCAAGAACCAATAAGTGATGAAAGGAAGAACATAGACCCTTAAAATATAAATTTATAAATTTCCTATGCAAACAATTGCCACATTTTAAGTAACAAGGAAGACCCTCAAATTATGATGGTCAAAAGAGAGGAAAAAAGCAATTACTAATTGGGCTACACATTTATAGCACCATAGAATGCCCCTGGCTGACTCACAAACTCAGTTAAAACATTTAACTGAGTTGATCATTTGCTTATTTCCTAAATTTACGTCTAGAATACAAACCTCAATTCTAGACATTTGCTTATTTCCTAAATTTATGTCTACAATAACAACATGGAGCCATCATAACTCTTTTGAGGCTAAAAATAGAAAATACAAACCTCAATGTTTGGAGATTCACCCAAATGAGAATCAGCATCTGTTTCATCTTTTGGGATCTGCAACTAGCGGGCAAGTGGCATATGGTCTTTCATGTTACAAATCCAATGATTTTTTTTTTCTCCAAAAAAAAACAATGAAAAATAAAGGATTGACCTGCAAAATACAATAACAAGCAAACTGGGCTAACAACACTTACTTTACATGGCGAGTACTTCTGTCTCCTTTTCCGCATTCCAACATTACCCAGATGTGTTTCTTCGACTTCCTTAGCTTTGGGAATAGCAGGAACATCATGACCAAAATGTTCTTCTTGTTTAGATGTTTTGGAGGCAGTGCCTTTAGCTGCAGGAAAAGGATGATTTACTTTCGGTTTAGTCTTCTCAACAACTTCATTTTTCTCTTCCTTAAACTGCACAGATGACTCTGATACGCAGAAAAAAGAATAAAAATAAAGGCAGGATATGACACATTACATAAACACATCCAAACAGAGAGATCTTCCAGAGTTTGAATCATCAAGAAGGATTCATGGTGTGCAGTTAAAGCTAGAGACAGTACAAATGAAATCAGTATATTCAGAATTAGGTGGGTTTTTATCTATTTTTAAGATTGAAGGCATGCACTAACTGAAAAGATTATCTGAAGAATGAATATTCCATGTGAAAAATCTCACTACAGTCACGCCTAAAATCGTGAGATTAAAGTATTTTGGGCCCAAGATGCTTATGCATCACCCAAAATATTTTGACCGCTCAAACCCTTCTATGATTTCTTTAACAGGGTTATTTTAATGTCATTACTCATTACCCACTTAATTCAGATCTATAATGTATGACAGGCAGCTGAATTTGGCAAAAATAAGGTGGCAAGTCAGGCTTATTACATAGACAAAATCTCAAACTTGGTATAATCTAGCAGTTAGCCGTAAGGCAGCCACCAGCACAGCAATAATTGAACAAGATGCTATTTTTGGATTAAAAAGTTGATACTTTGTAAACTCAATCTAATAGTTTGGCATTTATTGGATGCATTATTTCTCGAAGTCATTCAGCTAAACTACAAAAAAGACAATTCTTTGAAAGGCCATTCATGTCAAAGCCTATCCAACTTATGCATCTACTGAAGCCAATGCACCTACAAGGATAAAGAAAAATGATAAAATTTATAGCCAAAAGAAAAAAAAAAGAAAGGGCCAGCTCGTAAACAATAAATCCTGCAATAATACCAACTCAAAAGTTTCTGTTTACAGATCAAAGCATATGAATCTTACCAGTGTCAGCAGCAGTCTCTGGCATCATCAAGGACAGATCTGCCAGAGTTTGCAGGGCATCAAAGGAATTGTCTTCACCTACAAAAGAAAAGAGTCAAAAAGAATTGATGACACAAAACATAGAAAAAGTTCCATGGATTAAAGTAATGGTAAAGTTAAAGTCAAAGCTCACTCAATTAATTCACAAAGAGAAAGTGGGAAAAAATGCTGCCAAGTATGATTAACAATCTAATAATATTTTGACAAATATCATCTCTGAATAATGCAAGAAAAGCAATGTAGAATGGGATGCAAAAAACATAATTTAGAGCAAATTATTTTTCAGAAGAGAAACGAGCCAAAATTCAACTCCAGATAACATAGGTATACAACCAAAATATAGAAACACCCAAAAAAATAATGTATCAAACATCATAGAATTAACGCAAAGAAAGTAGCAATTATGGACATAAACCGGAGGGAACAAGAAAAGGGTAAGAGATAGTGTGGAGGGAAAGAAGACTTTTCTTTAAGGCAAATACCATCATACCTCCCTCAAACAACATCTTTTTACTTCTTTTCCTTGAACCCTTGATGGATGCTCTGGAAGTTTTGTCATCTGCAACCTCAGCCTCGATCTTTCCCTTGGAATCACAAAATTTCTGTCCTTCAGTCCCACTACAAGCTTCTTTTGTGTCTTCCAGATGATTATTTACACTTTCCTCAGCCTCTGGCTTCCTTCTGCAGTATCTCTTCCCCTTCTGTTGAACTTCAACGGTACCAGCGCATTCTATATTCCTTGAATAGTTTTTGTCTCTAGCATAATCTGCATTATCAGCTTCAGTGCTTCCTAAGCTTAATTCACAAGCATCCTCACCCGATTCACTGCCGTGAATCTTGGCACTGGTAGTTTCTGATTCAGCATTCTGCAAAAAAGTAATTAATTAATTTCTGAATATTAAAAAGTAGTGGAGAAAGCATTATGGAACATCAAATAAAAACATATTACCATCCTTTCACTGTTGAGGACAGGTGAAGGCGACTCTGCTTTTCTATTTGGTGTTCGAGAAACTTGGGGAGAGCCACCTTTTTGTGATGCCTCTGTCAATGCCAGCGCTATCTCATGAGCAACATCATCATCAACAGCATCCACCTTTAGCTTCATGCCCTGCGTAATAGGTTTAAAATACCTTTCCACTTTGTTTTGGTCATGGGAAAAAGAAATGGGAACACGAGGAGTCCTTTTTCCGACAGCACGGGTCCTACTTTCTGAAATGAATGCCAAAAGCAAAATAAAACTAAAGGGAGAAAATGGGATACAGCAGCCTAATGTTAAGATCTTAAATTTTATAAAGTCCATTGCTGAATTAAATGGAGCTTCCCCAGACAAGACTAATTTCTACTGTTAAATGGTAAATGTGCATACCACCTCACACCCAATGGATGTGTAGAACATATATGCGTAGGAAGACTATAAAGAGAGCAAAATAGAGATCTTACCAGAGCGTTTCCTCTTCAACAATGACAAACAGCCATAACTTGATGCAGCCGAATGAAATTGCAAAAGATCACGAAGTGGCTTATCTGAACATTTTGAGGGTTGATCTCGAAGTTTTCCCCTGCTACACTTCTGAGATTTCCTAGAAGCTCCCATGCCCTCATTGCTTTCTTGTTCACTATCACTTCCTCCCTGCCATATCACAATCCAATGTATTCAGTTCCGTAAATGCAAAACCCAACCAAGCATACCTTAAAGATTTCATTTCCTAACTTCAGTCCCAATGTTGGCTACATTTCCTAGATGCATCCAAGCTACACTGATAGAATCCAAAGCACCATACCTTAAAGATACCTCATCAACAAGCAAATACAAATCTAAAAGATAAGAAACGACTGACCAAAGAATTCTCATTAAAACTAAAACTGGCCTAGCAAAATGACAGCAGGGGATAATCCAGTCAACCAAAGAGCTAGACAAGTATATCCTTTGACAATAAGGGATGATAGTAATGTCAAAGTTACAAAATACAAGTGCAAATCTTTTCAAAACCTCAGATCCATGTACAATTCTAAGGAATGGGACCAGATTAAATTAGACACTCACCATAACACAATAGTGATCAGTCATCATTGCTATGAGTCCAACCACAGAAGCAGTGCCCTCAGGAAGAGATAAGTAGGCCTGAAAACATGGTAAAATTTTCTATTGTTGCGTTACTTATATCCCACCCAAGCACCTTCTTGATTTTGTAAGTCGTATTACATGTAAACAAAACATATGATCGTAAAGAAAACAGCACCCCTTCATTACAGATGATAATCATATGATTAAAATAGTATTTAAGGAAAAAAAGTGTCAAATATGATAATTAATTTCAGTATTTCATATCGTATAAGAATGCTTATTAATGAAGGGTAGAGGGAACATGGAAAAGCTTATCCAACTCCAATGTCTTATACTTGAAAGATAAAGACAAGAAATTAATACTGTCAAAAAGAAAATAGGCATAATCAAAAAAATTTTACCATTAAAGAAATAAGATAAGTTATCATATGTATTATGTTACTAAAGCCATGCTTACCCTATTCATGGTGTAAAGAGCTTCTACCATTTCCACAGATCGATTACGTATCATAGTAGCCACCTAGAAACCCACAAAAAGAAATATCAGAAAATGGTAAAACCACAACAACCAAAAGCCAGATTTCCCATCTACATTACCTTGAAAGCAACCATATTAAAGTAGCTGTTCAAACTTTATAAAAATAATACCTAGAACATATGCCATCTAAATAAAGCGTAATCACAACAAGCCAACAACCATTGATAACACCCAGTACAAAAATCACAACTAACCTTCTTCCAATCTTTTCCATATTTACGATATGCTTCATAGAAACGTTCAAGCTCTTCCTTAGTCCATTGAGGCCCTAACATGTCAGACAACTTCCTTTTCTGTACAAGATACATTATAACTATAATTAATTCCAAAACAAAATTTTTCTCGAGTTATTTTTCATTATTTGTAGAAAGATCTCAACAAAATATTTGAATTGTATATAAATAAAAGAAAATCTCTTGCTTTTGTTTTCCAATTGGCACTTTGTTAGAAAGTAACTTTCTGAATTTCTCAATCTCATCTGACCAACACTACCAGCACCTATAGACACATATATAAAAGGGAAATGTTGAATGTGCAAACCTCATAGCTGCAACCCTTAAAATTCTGGTTAGTGGTTGATTCTTTTACTAAAACCACTTCATACTTTAGTTGATTATCTTTTAACAAGACAACTTAGTCAAACCCTCTTTGTACAGAAAAACTTAGTTAAAAATTGCAAGCACATGAGCTCAAACCAAAAGTTATAAAAGGTGGAAACTCGTAAAGGAGTAACAAGATAAAAGAAAAGCTCGGGGAATAAATACACTAAATCCAGCATATTACAAAAAGTTTCATAAAAGCATCCAAAGAACAGTATATAGTCAAATGCAATCAAGACAGATGGATGAGCAATAAATCATAACCCCTATAACCTAATGAAATGAAATGAGTTAAAAAAAATTAATTGAAGAAACTAATCGAGAACTCACCCGTTGCCCGCTTTTCTTAGCAGTACTATCACCATCTTTACTAGAAGCAACCTCATGGAAAAAAGAAAACTTCTTATTTACACTTTTAGATTTCGTAGATGGCGCCATGAGGAGCTTTCCTCAATTACCTGGAATGTACTCAAAAAATCGAAACATCAAATCACTAAATCAAAAAACAAAGTTCACCTCATTCTTTTGTTCTCCATAAAAGAGTAAGCAAAGGAAAAGGAAAAAATCTCACATAAAACATTCAGGATGAATTTCAAATTTAACCTCGAAATTTCATTTCCAGCTCTAAAAGACAAAAGCAAAAGAAGCAAGCTTTAAAAAAAAATTCCAGAATCTATGAAAGTCAAGATCACTAAATAACTAAGTTAAAGAAGAAGAAAAGAGTAGAGATCAGGTCAGCTATCTTTGCTGATCAAATTATCACGGCCAATTAGGTGATGTTTGGTTGCCGAGAAAGCAGAAGAAAAACAGTCAAACAATAGAATTTGCAGTTCAAAAAAAAAAACAACAATTTACTAAAAAGCTCACTTAATTGAGTGTCAAATTACGTCAATTATAGCGCCAAAAAAATTCAAAAAAAATCTTTGCTTGTTTAGAAAACGAATCCAGAAGAAGAAATCTAAGTCAAAAAAGGAATTTCTAAAGCAGAACCCAAAAGCTTACCAACTACCGATCGAAATCGACACAGCTTTGAAGAACATTGGTGAAAAAAAAAAGAAAAAGGGATCAAGTAAAACGCTTGCTCGTTCTCCTATGAGGTGCTTTTTTCTTTCCTTCTTTCGAGTCTTTGGATTTTTGAAGATTGAAGAAGGAAGAGAACGAATGGGAGAATTTGAGGGATATATAACCGCGAAACTTTAAAACAATATTTAAAAAATCAATTAAATGGCTAAATAAAAGTGATATTTTTCTCTTTTCTCACTTTTTTTAAATAATTATTTAAATATTTTCATGCTCGATATTGATCGAGTTTAAGTTTAGTTTACGTATTACATAATATTATATGTTTATTTAATTTTTATTTAAAATATAAATTTAAAAATTTATTTAAATTTATTCATATTATTTAATCGTAGTAACAATTAAGTTGATAAAAAGATTTCTGAAAAAAATGCCTTTGATTCGGAGGGAAGTGCAACAAAACTTTGCGGGATCCATGACTATATCTCAATATGTAAAACAACAAAAAAAAATCCTAAAATTAAATTATCAGAATGAGGTTAGGGCCTTTTTTTTATTGGAAGCTAGAAGTGTATTGAAAAACAGTCAATTTTAGTTCAACATTAAACCTAAATTGGATTACGACTTATAATTTTTTAAAATTTTAAATTTAAATTTAAATATAACTCGATTTAGATTCGAACTACTGTTAATCATAGGAATATTGAGACCTAGACCCTATTGGGCCCTTGCCCAAGTCTATTCGACATAATATAGAACAACTTCATATTTATGATTGGGCTTTGGGTATTGAATATTCATCTGTGTTTTTTTTCATAATATATCAATATGACTTAGTTTTGGGCATATGGCTTTTTTATTTCAATGCACTTCGCCAAAAGCACAACTCATTGTGATTGTCAATTTTAACATTTTGGTTACCAAACTACCCTCTTCTTTTAGTGAATAGTAACATAATTCTCTTAAACGCGTAATTAAATAGTTAATGATTTCAACTCTTTTTATTATTAATATTTATTATAATTAATTATAATAATATCATTATATATATATATTTGAAACAAAACAACGTGATCAAAAATATGTCTTCAAATACAATTTAAATCCATGCCCTTTAGGTGTGGGGTTTTTTTTTTTACTCTT
>JBBYHO010000002.1:5398599-5421781 GCA_038382025.1 Adansonia gregorii
ACATAAATTAATATTTAATAATTAAAAATATTTTTATTTAAATTTAATTATAAAATATAAAAATAATTTTTTATTAATTATAAATAATAAATATGTATAATATAAACGAATTAACCAAATTCGAGCTTAAATAATGAATTTAAAATCTTTTTTCGACCCACCATGAACATCTCTATTTGCAAACATATGTACATAGATTTTGATAATCCTTCGAAGTTCGAAGGAATTAAAATGTTTCTCTTTTAACCTATGGTTATTTGCAATTTTTATTTTTTAGGTTTTCTTGAATTACAATTATATTTAATTGTGAGCTTTTTATTTAATGTTTTATAAAAACTTTTCTTTATTGTAAAAATCGTGTTGACAATAACAAAGGATGTGCACTGGTATCTATTTTGTTGATTTATATAAAGGTTTAATATATATATATATATAAACTCTCGAATTAAAATTAAATAATTATTTATCTTTTTATTGTATATTATAATTAATTAAATCCGCAAAAGTTTATTTTTTATCCAATTGAGTCATTAATTAAACGAAAATCAGTTAAAAGTCATTATCAATTTTTCATCCCGACAGCTCAATCAAATGAAAATAAATATTTAAAAATTCAAGTGAATAAAAATAAAATGTTATAATAAAATGATAAGAACTTAAATGATTAGTTAAATTTAGTTTGGTTTTTTTAGGACTTAAACCTTAAATGAATTAACTAAGGCTTCTTTAGTAAATATTTGCTCTAATTTTTATTTAATTTGTATAAATAAAAATATTTACTAAATTATGAAATCTTTATTTTATTTTTTACAAGTGAAGAGAAATTCAAAAAATAATTTGACTTAAGAGTAATAATTACTTCTTTTTTATGGATTGGTTAGGTCATTTGGCAGTTATCAGAAAAATCAAATTGGCAATAATTATTCTTTGTTTTACTCATTATTTAAATTGCTTTTATTTCTCAGTCAACAATAATAATAATAATAATAATAATAATAATAATAATTCATTTAATTTTCACAAGAAATATGAATTAAATAATTTCACTTAAAATTTTCTCATTTACATAAATTAAATTACATTTATCTTTTAATAATATAAATTTCCTTCAATCAATTTTGAAAAATTTCTCTGTATTTTGTAAAAGAAATATTTTTTAATTGGTCTAAATTCATTGTTTGTACTTTCTCAATTAGTTAGAAATCTCTGGGAAAAAAGCAGCAATTCAAAAACTTATGGGCAAAATATGAAAAGATGGAAAACTTAAGGGATTCTGTTACAATTTCTCCAAACAATATTCAAAAATCGTCTTGGAAAAAAGAAGGGAGGTACTTCTCCTACCGAAGCAGTTGTTTTTAGTTTTTACGAAGATCAGTGAAACTGCAGAGCTAGGGTTTTTTTTTTTTTTAATTCAGAGAATTAGAAATTTAAGCCGAGAATTGAACTGGTGTGACTCGACTCGTTTTGCCGGATCTGTGCGAACTCGACCATGTATAGTGGGTCCAGTGATGGCGAGAGCCACGAGGCCTCCACGCAACGGAAGATCCCGCCAGCTTCGTCGATGCTTTGGGTCCGAAATCTTCGCCGGTACATCGGATCCGGTGCTGGACTCGGATCCGAAGCCTTGATGGGTCCGTTTCTCTTCTGTGTTCCTTTTTTTTTCCTTATAACACCTCCAAAATTCTATTGTTTAGTTGTTTTCATTTATGCATTTCAAAATCTACGTTCGTAGTTTCCCTCTTTTTGCTGAAATTTAGGTTTAATAGCGATTAATTTTGGTTTAGGCTATGAGTTTGAGGTCTCTCTGACTAAAATGTGTTTAATTGGTGTTTAAAATTTCTGAATTTGCATATTTGCTTACACGATGAACTGTGGAAGTGGAAGCCTATTAGTTAAGCTCAGAAATAACAAACCCGTCAGCTAGGTTAACTTTGAGTGCCTGAATTGATAAGCAAAGATAAACATGTTTTTTTAATTTTAGTTATAATCCTTGGTTCAAGCATATATCTTTGAGAAAGATTAGGAATTGGGATATTTCTTATAAGCTTTGCAGTAAGGGCAGTGTAACTTGCTAATACTTCAATAATTAATATGTGTATTAATTCATGATGCTTGCTTACTTAGATGTTTGCCTTTTGGTTGAAATGCAGATATAATACCTTTATTTTACTATTGACATTGATTCTTATCTCCTCATTGAGATTCTGATTTTATGTGTTGTTTCTATCATTTTAAGAGCTTGAGACAAAGAGGATCTTGCTTGATATATTTAAAGAGAAGCAGCAGAAAAGTGCTGAAGCTGGTACAATACCTAGTTTCTATAAGAAGGCATGTGCTAAAATTATCTGTTCTCTTCATTAATCTTCAAATCCGCAATTATCACGAAGTCATTCTTCTGCTCTGTTCTGTTCTTTCCTTTCTTTTGTCTCTCTCTCTTTTTTTTTTTTTTTTTTGGTTTGGTTCAGAAACCTGAGGAAGGATCCATCAGTCATAGGGTTCAGAGGCTAGCGAAATATCGATTTCTGAAGGTAGACTTGTTGCTTTCTTTGATAGTTTGTTTTGGTTTCTAACCATCTAGTGGTCCATTTAATCATTGCTCATGTTCTTAATTCTTTATTGCAGAAGCAATCTGATCTTTTGCTAAATGCTGATGATCTGGATGCCATGTGGGTTTGCTTGAGAGAAAATTGTGTTATTGATGATGCCACTGGTGCTGAAAAGGTCTATTTTCTTAGTCATCATAATGTCCTCCAGTTCAAGGGATAAAAATGCTAAGCTACGTTTAGTTTGTTGTTCTCAATTTTGTCATTATCCTTATCTCAGCTGTCTTTACAGCTTGACTAATTTTTTGGACTTGCAGATGAACTACGATGATTTTTGCCACATTGCCTCCGTTTGTACGGAACAAATAGGTCCAAAATGTCGGCGCTTCTTCAGCCCATCAAACTTCATGAAGTTTGAGAAAGATGAGTCGGGAAGAATAGCCATTTTGCCTTTCTATCTTTATGTGATGCGCACTGTGAGTCTTTGTTTATTTTCTTAATGTTTCTAAATGTTACTAATTGTTATATGCTTTGCAATCTTTCTTAACTATGTGCAAGTCTTATGATCAGTACCTTAAGGATTTTTGCTTTGTTAACTAAAGAAGTCGGTCCTAAAATCACCCATTCGAAGAAAGCTAGATATTGTCTGCTTTTACTTATTAATTATATTCTTGTTGAGAAAGCGATTCCTTGACTGCTGTTTCTTGTTCATCGTTCTCCAGGTTTCTCTTACACAGGCTAGAATAGATATGAGTGAGCTTGATGAGGATTCAGATGGTTTCCTCCAACCTCATGTAAGGAGTCTTCGCATCTTGAAGCCTTGAAGCATTTAAATTATTTTTTGACCATGTGATAACTGGTCTGATTGGCTACCCCTCTGGTATCAGTTTGTTTTTCTCCATTTCTCATGTTTGAGAGCTAAATTACTTTTTGTTGTACAGGAAATGGAGGCCTATATTCGTGGTCTTATTCCTAACCTGGCACAACTACGGGATATGCCTGCAGCCTTTGTACAAATGTACTGTCGCATAGCTGCCCACAAGTTCTTCTTTTTTTGTGATCCTCATAGAAGAGGTCTGTGTGACCTAAATTTGCTTACCAACATCAAGTTGATATCTTATCGATTATAACTACTTTTAGTGCTTCCATTGTGCTGTTCAGATAGTTAACATTTAGTATTTTGTCGCAGGAAAAGCCTGCATAAAAAAGGTGCTGCTTAGCAACTGTCTCCAGGAATTAATGGAACTACATCAGGTACATTATTGATGAATACATCTCATATATATACCATCCTTTTATACTTAGTTTGGACAACTATATTTCGTATTTTGATTTTTTCTTTTCCCTCGTTAAATTTTTGTGCAGGAAAGTGAGGAAGAAGTCACTGACACTGATCAAGCTGAAAATTGGTTTTCCTTGACATCTGCACAACGCATATGTGGTGAGTACTTTGAACATATTCATTTTTGGTAGAGATTCCCATCTTTATTGTTCTAGTATATCCTATCTTTTGAATCTGATGGTATAGTTGATCATAAACTGCAACTTCCTACCCATCCTATTCTTTGTCTTGATATTTGGAAACTGATTAAGTATGTGAATAATACATGAGGGAAGTTTGATGTAATAATACTAACTGCATACTGTTTCTTCTCCTAGATATGTTTCTTGCCCTTGACAAAGATATGAATGGAACACTGAGTAAGCAGGAGCTTAAAGAATATGCAGATGGAACTCTAACTGAAATTTTCATTGAAAGAGGTAGGATATAACACTATTGTTTATTTTTTGAAGTATGCCATGATTCCTCATGTTGGATTCTTGTGCATGGTCCTTACTTTAACGTCAGTCCTTTAAAACAATAATGGAATTAAACTTTGGAATGTTAGTAAAACCTAGCGAATATCATCTTCTTTCATTTAGAACTTTTATCCATTCTACTACTGTGGATTTCGTTTTGAGTTTTTTCTACTCATTTTTTTGCATTTCTTATGCTTTCAATAGTATTTGATGAGCATGTCCGCCGTGGCAAAACTGGAGCTGGAAATAATCGAGAGATGGATTTTGAAAGTTTTCTTGACTTTGTTCTGGCCCTTGAGAACAAAGACACTCCAGAAGGGTTAACATATTTGTTTCGTTGTCTCGATCTTAATGGTAGGGGATTCCTCACAACAGCAGATATTCATTCTCTTTTCAGGTGACGACCTCTTCATATATTGAAATTGAAATTTTACTTTGACAATCTTGTTTCCTATCTTTATTATGTGTTTTGAGCTGTTGCTGAGAGCTTAAGTTTTATTTTCTCTCCCAAGCTATCAAGCGTTATCTCAAAAAATGGAAGTGAAGAAGGGGAGCATCAAAGAGATGAGATGTTTCCTGATACAATCTTCCCACAGAAAACTCTGTATTTTCCTGCTTGTGGTACTTGAGCAAGTTTCTGCAAGTCTCATATCTCCAGAGACATGAATGATGAGCCATAGATTAGACCATCATTGCACTGACTTTTCATGTCTAACACATTTCTTGACATGGATATAGGAATATGGTAAAAAAAATTGAACGTACCTATGTTGGTGACACATAGCCGTATTATCCGACATTCGTCTCTGAGTCCGAGTAACATAGAAATGGACTTGGAGCCAATTCTTACTTTTAGCACTAGCTCTTATTGAACTATGATTTATTATTTTAACATTTACCACCTTTATAAGAATTTCATGAGCTGAAAAAAAAAATCCCGCATTCTACTCTTAAACAGAGATGTTCACCAGAAATGGATCGAAGGGGGAAACTATGAATTGTGTATCGACGATGTGCGGGACGAGATATGGGATATGGTCAAGCCAGTTGATCCGTTGAAGATCACACTCGCTGACCTCCTAGCTTGTAAACAGGGTGGGACTGTGGCCAGCATGCTCATAGACGTGCGTGGATTTTGGGCTCATGACAACCGGGAAAATCTTCTCCAAGAAGAAGAAGAGCCAGAGGAAGAATGAAGATTGCATGTATGCTAAGATACGCTCTGCTTTTACTAACAAAAATTTGCTTGGCAAAGGCACCTGTAGTTCTTGCAAGATTGTATTATTTTGTTGCATTGCTGCCTGCCTATTTTAAGATTTATGATATGAAAGTTGTCACATAAACAATGCAACTCTTTTTATCAAACTGCAATCTATTGCATTAAATAGCAAAATTTACAAAATTTTTCTATCTATTATTGTATAAATTTACTTCCCTCATTGCGAATCATTCCAAGGGAATGTCAAAGGATAAGAAATCAAAATGTGACGAACTGTGCCAAGCAAACATTTACAAGAATCTGTTGGTTGGCACCAGGCTTTTGTTGCGGTCTGAGAGTTGAGTTCCGATTCGTGACATTTGCTCCTATCTTTGACCAACATGCTTATCTGCTCCGCTGATCCAACTGCAGTCGAATTGGCCAACATAATCATCTGCCTTTCTCCAGCTTCTCGGTTCTTCCCTCGACTTCAAGCAAATTGATTGTGCCCCTACTCCAATTGCCTATACTCAACTACTGCATCATATGTTTCCAGGGTAAAAGAACTCTCTGCAAAGCATCTTAAGTATATTTCTTAAAGTCAGATAAACAACAAAAATGAAATCTTCGACGCAAACTAACAAAAGTTAAGAATGCAAACCCCAAAAAAAAAAAAAAAAACACACACACACACACACACACAATAACTAGCAAAGGTTTATAATTCACCTGAGTTCATGCCAAAACATGTTGGTTCGATTGTGCAAAAAAGGTTTCAAAGGAGCAAGAAAGTTGTCTTCGACAACACCAAGCTGTCCAGAAGAGTCATCATATTTTCCTTCATGTCTTGAAAAGAAAAGCGAGGAGACAACATGAAGAATGATTGATGGATCTGTATCTCCAAGGATTGCCTTGAGCTCCCTTCGAATCCATGGTTCTAATCTTTGCAGTATTCTCCCTTTCTCAAAATCATTCCTGGGTACCTTCTGCAAGCAAAGAGATAACGCATCAAAATGATCCAACCCTCCCCAGGTAAACTTAAGTGCCAATCTATGTTATCCGAGTTTTTCATTTTTTTTAAAATTACCCGTGTTTGACACCTATATTTTATGTATATTCAGACATAAAAGATATAAACCTCCAAATACATGAAAAAAAAAAACTCAAAAAAAAAAAATTAAGAATACCCATATGACCGTATCAGACACATAGTCGTATATCTGAAGCTCACTCAATACTGAGTAACATAGGTGCCAATCATGCAAAAATTGCAAACCTCAAAGAACTAAACTAAGTAATATAAGCATACCTGCTGAGAACTAATCCCATGAGATATAGGCACAGCTTGCAACCGTCGAGTATACACACTGCAAGAAGACCCAAAATTTTGCCCATCAGCCATTTTCCTTTCTTTTTCTTTTTCAACCCCAAAAGGATAAGAACAAGCAAATAAATAACTTGGGTCTGCATAAGGTACCTGGCACGCCATTGAAGCCTCCTTTCGGCGATAACATCAGGCGGCACAGTCCCAGGCCGCCCAAATGATCGCCGCCAAGGCAACGGCCTCGTTCTCCAGTTAACACTGTTCATTTCTTCCCTTGTTCTTTCAATAACCCTAAACAAATTGCAAAACTAAATAAATAAATAAGAATAACCTGAATAATAAACTCTTTTATTCGATTCAAATTAGAGTTAGCAAACAACGAAAGGCTCACTGTCGATGATCAGTTAAGGTGGACCGAGGTCGTGGAATAACCGGTTTGCCATCGGAGAGAGCTGGTAATCGCTGTTTGAGGAATTTTAGAGAGGAGAGGTCTATTTTGTAGAACCAAGAATCGAAGGTTGAATTGCAGAGAGGGCACTTCCTCTTTAAATCGCTCCACTTTCGAATGCAATCAAAGCAGTAACCGTGGGAACAAACCGTGAGAACCGCCGCTCGACGAACGTCGATGTTTCTCAAGCATATCGGACATGTTTCGCCAACGATTGCTGGCGAAATTACCCTTCGTACGACTCTCTCGATCTTCGATTTTGCCGATGGTTTTGCTGAAGACGACGACGAACACATCAGAGAAAGAGGCGAAAAATTTTTCTGGGGGTTCTAATTGCGTAGTCGCTGGAAGTAGAGCTGTTTTTATCGAAGTTTTTGTCCATTTTATTGTTAAACAAATTTATTTTTATATTAATATTAATATTTTAATAATTAAATTTAAATAAAATAATATTTTTATTAATAAAATGTAATCTGAGTTGAATTAAATTAATATGAATTTATTAAAACTTGTAAAATTAAATTGGATAAATAATTTAATTTACAAATAAATTTAATTGAAAAGTTTTGTTGCCATTGTAAATAGACGTATTCGTAAGGTCGAATATTTGTCCAAATCAGAAGATTTATCCAATTTTTGGAAAGAATTTTGTAAAAGTATTAGGCATGAAATATGAGTTTCGATAAAAAAATTAGATCCATTTGAAAAAAATGACTTGCCTTGGATTCAATTTTTAAATCTCAAGTTTTGCTCGGCTTAGCTTAACTTATTTTATAATTATATAATATATATTAATTTCATATTTCTATAATCAAGTACTTTCATAGTACAAAAAGTATAAATATATAATATTATAGTATAAATATTAAAAATATGTTAAGTTATTTAAATTTTAAAATTTAATGAAAGAAAAATAGTAAATTATTAAATATTAATTTTTTTAAAACATAAATTAAAAAAATAATATTATAAGCCTAAACTGATTTAAATTATTTTTTATAAATATGAACGAGCTTAAGCAAACTTTGAGCACATATTTCGAGCTAAGTCAAACTTGAACAAACTAAGATAATGTCAATAATATACTTAGTCCCAACCAAACTAGCTCAATCTGACCTGCAAATGCCTCCAATTACTAAAAACAAATGTTAAAAATAAAAAAAAAAGTTGTATAAAAAACTTAGATTTATTTTGTTTAATTTTATTTTATTACCATTTGGGCTCTTAAATGATATGAAAACCAAACCTTATAAGGTATATAAAGTTATTATGAGTTAGGTTGATTTTAAGTATAATATTAATATTATATATTTATTAAAGTTTGATCTAATATAAAAAATATAAATTTTAAAATTTGTTTAAATCTAATCATATTTTTATAAATAAATATTGTAAACTCTTTTAAATTTAACTATATATTTTTAAGAAATTTTTAAAAACGTATTATTTTTATTTAACATTTTGTAAATCTATTTTTCTTTTTTTTTAAGTTCTTAAATATAGTAAACTTAATATTTTCTTAATATATACCTTATAATATTTTATATATATATATCTAATCTTTATTTAATATAAATTATAATATATATATAAATAGAAATAAATATATTATAAATTTTAAAATAAATTAAGTTTAAATTTTAAATGTTAAAACTAAAGATCAATATATTTTACATATATTTTATTTTTAAAATTAATTTTTTTATTTAAAATTTTTTATATAAAAAATAATTTAAACCAAACGAATCCAAACTAAATACCTTATTTGAACGCTTTCTTTTTTCAGGGGCCAAAAGCGGGGGTTTACATATTCAAAAAACGGGGCGGGTTGTTTCGGGCAAAATGTCAATAAAGTAATATCAAATTTTCCTTTTCCTTATTTGGAGAATATTAGAAAAAAAAAAGGAAAAAGAAAAAAGAAAACACTCCCAAACAGCAAAACCAAATCATCCTTACTGTTTCTTCTGTTCTCAGAAATGGACGTCCCAAAGGAGCAAATCACCGCTCTACTCGATAATGCTCTGTTTAACTCTGCTCAACTTCTCGTAATCTTTTTATTATTATTTTTTTAATTTTCATGTGTTAAGTATTTATATTTAATAAACCTAACTTAAATTCTACTTCGCTAATTGATTATTATTTTTATTATTTGTTTGTTGTTTGGTTTCGATAGGGTTCTTTTCTTGTTTCATCATCTACAGTTAATGCGGAAACTAATCCACATCTCAAGGCTGAAAATCTGGTCTCGATTTATTCTAATTTTTGCTTTTGCTTTTCTTTTTTTTTTTTTTTCAAATGAGCTTTCAAATTTAGCTGACTCTTTTTTTTTCCTCCATTTTTTGTTGTGTATTTCTGCAGATTCTTCTTGGCGATGCTTTGTTTCGTGAGAGAGAGTACCGCAGAGCAATTGTAAGCTGATTTTTTAAATTTTTAATTAGCTTTTAATTGTGATTTAGTGGCAACAAATTAAACATAAAATGGACTCTTTTTGAATAATGAGAACAAAATCGGTCAATTGTAATTTGTCGAATTTCTTCATTTGTTCCTTTTAGTTGAAAAGATTTAGTATGAAATATAAGTGTACCGCTAGATTTTTACAAATTAATTTTTGTTATGTTTTAAATAGTTTTATTTGATTTATCTTTATATCTATTTTATTTCTTTTTTAAAATTATATTTTCGAGTTTTATATAGAGTTGTTTTAAGGACGGGTTAGCGAATTTCTTAAGTTCCATTTAATTATCCAGGCAAGTTTTGTAAAACTGGTATGCAGATTTTTATTTTTAAAAGGATTTATTTAGAAAATCCGATTCCTGTGCTGAAGTGCTTTGATTTTTGAAGGGGAGTGATAGAGTAAGGAAAATTATAGCTATATTACTCGGATTCAAGTGTGAGTGTCAGATATGAGATTTTTATTTTTATTTTTTAAGTTTTTCAATTTATTTGGAGGATCCTTAGAGAATTATATCGACATACTCATGTTCGAATATATTTGGACACGAGTGTTGGATATGGTACTTCAAGCAAAATGAAGAGTCGGAGCAACATAGACATGCAGTTACTTTAATTTTTTTTTCCCTTTTTTCCTATATGCTTTCAGCATACATACAGGCAAGCCTTGGAGTATTACAAGATTATTCCGAAGCAAAATTCAACTACTTCTAGAAGTTCATTGTCCACTTCAAACAGGTCGTTTTCTCCAAATTCTTTTAACATTTCAGCGATAAATGAAAATGAGGTATTTTTCTCTTTTTGAATTAACTTTGAGCTCTTTTCTTTTTCTCGTAAGCTCAAATGTTTATTGCTGTTTTGTTTTGTTCTCTGTGACAGGTGAAGTTCAAAATTGCTTCTTGTCATTTTGCTCTAAACGAAGCCAAACTGGCCCTTGTTGAGGTTTTCTTTGTTTCTATTTTACTGAATTTCCCTGTTTGATTATTTCTTTTGGCTTTTTTGGTGGAGATTGTAATTTGGATGAATAAATGTTTGCCTAATAACTTGATTTAAATCTATTCTTTTTTCATTTCAGCCCGTTCTACTTTTCTTTCCACATTTATTTTTGTGAAATGTTTACTTTTCGTTCTTTTGAACCTGCAGATGGAAGGAATTCCTAGCAAAGCAAGAACTTTGCAGATGAGTTTATTGATGGCAAAGCTTTGTCGAAATACTAAACATACCCGTGGTGCAGTTACTTGTTACAGGGAATGTTTAAGGTCTGCCAATTTGTCATTCCTATTTTCTCGGTGCTTTCTTTATGCTGTGTGGATGATGGTCTAATAATTATTGGTTTTGTCTTTGTTTTTGCTGGTATTCATTAAAAATTATTGTGCTAACCTTTTGAAAGCGTGTGTCTTTCGGGTTATTCTTTGGCAGGCAATGTCCTTTTGTCATTGAGGCTATAATAGCCTTGGCTGAATTAGGGGCCAGTGCCAAGGACATAATTTCATTGTTCCCTCAGGTTTGTCAATTTGAGTTCTATGCCTTGTCTCTATTTCTGGCCTGCTAAACAAGTATGCGTTCTTTTTCTTTGATGTTTGATGTCTTTGAATTTGTGTTAAGGTTTTATTTTGGGTTGGTATTGAATTTTCATTATGCTCCATCTAGACATATTTAAAAGTTCAAAATGTGCAGTATTTTTATGGATTTGTCAATCTCATGCAGGCTGCTGATAGAGTCTTAGTGGTAAACATCTATTTTTTCCCATGTCATATGTAATTGGTCAAGTTGCATGGATACAGGATACAGCTATTTACTCAATTATTTCTTTTCTCATTCATGCAAGAAAAGTTAATTTATATTTGTAGTGCAATCTAATTTGTTATTTAACTTTGAGAGCTGCATTGTATAGTGCAGTAAACGCCTTGAACAGGAGGTTTTCCCTTTTTTTTTTGAATCTTTTTTGTACCCCTTGGTTATCAAAAACATGATATTGTGGGATGCAAATTATTTCCCTGTTATTCATGGTTTTTCTTATGAACCCTTTTTTCGGTTTTTGTTATCTAACATGTTCAAGTTCCAATTGTATAAATCCAGACTGCGAATAGAGGTGGGAGGGCTCAGTTAGATTACAGTGACTCAAGCCGTTGGCTGCAAGTAAGAACAAAATGAAATGGATGACATTTTTCCATAATGAACTATTTGCTGGCTTTATGGTCCTTGATGAGAAATAAAAATAGTTTGGAAACTTTTATCATGGGTTTTCTAGAAAAATAATGCTTCACTCAGTTGTTTTGGCGTTATCTTTTTCTTTTTTGTTATAGTTTCATTGCTAACCTAATTTCTACTTTGGCTGAATTCTTAATAATTTGTTGATTTTGTGCAGCGGTATGTTGAGGCGCAATGTTGCATTGCTTCAAATGATTACAAAGGTAAGATAATTTTCTTTTCAAATTTCAATGTTTCATAATCTAGACTGTATTCTATTTATACATGTTCCTGTGCAGAAGTTATTTGTTATGTTATATATCTTATCTGCTTTATCAATTTCATTCCATGAGGATTCTTGTTCTCCTAAATCTTCTTTTGCAGGTGGTTTGGAACTCTTTGCAGAACTTTTACAACGTTTCCCTAATAACATACACATATTACTTGAAATGGCAAAGGTTAGGGATGGTTGTATTGTAATGAATCTAGCATGTTTGCATGCTCCTTTATCTGATTAGTGGGAAAGAAAACTAATGTGGTGACTTCTGCTTAGAAGGGAGAAGAAAAGGCTTGAAGAGTATTTATGAATATCTATGTTACTTTGACTCTTCATTTTTCTTGAAATACCTATTTCCAACAAATATTTGGACGTGTAAATGAGGTTACAATCCTGAAAATATACAAAAAAAAAACATGGAAAAAAATGAGCATACCCTATGTGACAGTCATCCTGGGTCTGAGTAACATCGATGAATCTTAAATCTTGCTAGTTGTAGGTTTTTTGTAGCATCTGGATCATTTGATTTTCAATTATCTTTCTATTGACTTGCATTACTATGCCCAGGTTGAGGCCATCATTGGAAAAAATGATGAGGCAATAATGAATTTTGAGAAGGTGGTTTGAATTTCTAACTTGTTATGTCAATGAAATATAGCCAATTCTTTTTCTGCCCATGCTTACTTGCACTTCTACTCATTTATGGTAACAAATTCAAGTCTGTTATCCTCGTAGGTCCGCGCCATTGATCCTTATGTTGTGACTTACATGGATGAGTATGCGATGCTTCTAAAAATTAAGTCTGATTATTCTAAGTTGAACAAGTTAGTACATGATTTGCTGAGTATTGATCCTACAAGACCGGAAGTTTTTGTGGCTCTATCGGTATTGTGGGAAAGGAAAGACGAGAGAGGTGCTCTATCTTATGCTGAAAAGGTTAGCTGGCTTATCCGTAGGAGTAGTCCATTACCAAACCACCCCCCCCCCCCAAAAAAAATTATATGTCTCACAAATTTTTTCTTTACAACCAGAGCATCAAAATTGAGGAGCGGCACATACCTGGTTACATAATGAAGGTATTGAAAGATTCTTCATCCAACAGAATGGGTGATTATCCTCATTAAAGCTTTTCCCTTTTTTTTGGGGCAATATAATTCCTTTTTTTTATTTCAACTTAAATTATGTTATTTGCTATAATTTTCTGCATGCTGTTAGGGTAACCTGCTCTTATCATTAAAGCGGCCAGAAGCTGCTGTAATGGCCTTCAGGGGAGCTCAAGAATTGAGAGCAGATCTCCGTTCGTACCAAGGTTTGAGTTTTAGGAGAAAAAAAATGTGCAAATTCACTATTCAGCTGCATAATATTCACCGTATTCTGATCACTGCCTTCTATTTGTTTTATGAAGTTGTATTGTAAGAAAGAATCATGAAGTTAGGGAGGCCTTGCAAACCTTTGACTATTATAATTTCAGGTTTAGTTCATTCGTATTTGGCATTTTCTAAAGTCAAGGAAGCCCTCTATGCTGCTAGAGAAGCAATGAATGCCATGCCTCAGTCGGCAAAGGCGCTGAAATTAGTTGGCGATGTTCACGCTAGCAATTCTGGTGGTAGGGAGAAGGTAAGCCTAATAGACTATTCTTAGCGTTACTCGATTGTCGATTGCCACGGAAAGTTTTAATAAGTTTTACTTCAACCCGGACCCGGTAACAGGCAAAAAAATTCTATGAATCAGCACTCAGGCTGGAACCTGGTTACCTTGGAGCTGCATTAGCTTTAGCTGAGCTCCATGTCATTGAGGGCCGAAATGGTGATGCTGTATCTCTTCTTGAGCGTTATCTCAAAGATTGGGCTGATGACTCTCTTCATGTCAAACTGGCTCAAGTATTTGCTGCCACCAATATGCTTCAAGACTCTTTGTCACATTATCAATCTGCGTTGAGGTCAATTCGTACTCATGATATGCTCTGATTTTCTCTTATACGGTCGAGAACTTGAAATTTTAATGTTAATTTTATCCGTTTTGCAGAATAAATCCTCAGAATGAAGCTGCGAAAAAGGGTTTAGAACGCCTGGAAAAGCAGATGAAGGTTAGTCTTGTGTTTGTGCTGCTCATTCTTTAATTTTCTTTTCTTTAAGAGGGTTGGTTTGTTTGTGGACCTATATAGGCACTCTAATCATGGATATGCAAATACTAAACAAGTGACTTCTTGTAGGGAGTGGATCCGGATGCACCTGAAGAAGAGGAAGAAAATGAGGTTGATGATGCAGATGCCGAACAAGAAGAGACCGAGCTTCTGTAAGATTTGTTGTCAATCTTCAATTGATAAAGAACCAGTCTCGATCATCATCAATATTTTCGAGAAGAAAAAACTGATACTGAACCAAGGTGAGACCCCTTGCTCTGCCATTTCTGAACCAAATCATTTCCTGCAAATTTATAATTTTATGAGGGTGCCTGAAATCAAACATGCTGCGCAGACTTGAACTAAGTTTTACAGAATATGGCCATCAGTTGTTTGATAGTTGGCTTGTATCTTTGAATCAGAATCACTAATTCAATTTTTCTTGAAAATAGATTTACAGTAAGGTAGGAACTTCCATATGGTTTTGCTTGGTATACTGGTGTAAACACTATGTTTCAGAGTTTAGATATTGTTTGTTTTTCAAAAGCTATATCACAAAGTAATCAGAATCATACGGATGGATTTACCTTTTTCCTTTTGGTATTAGTATTTACAGGTATTGGTGTTTCATCTTATCATTTTGAGTTTACTAACATTTTTAAACTTTTATATATATATTATTTTCAAGTTTTTCAATATATATATATATATATATTATATACAGAATCGTATTGATGTTGGTACAATTTTCTTCAAAACAAATGAACTTTGAAGAAAAAAATGTCTTAATCTGAAAATGTGAAGCTGTATTATCTTAGTGAAAATGAGAATGATTCAAATTCTTTTCTGCACTTTGCCATGAGTAATATGTACAGAGGAGATTCATGGAATAAATATACAAAAAAATAAGTTCCAAGGTAATCAAACATCCAATTTGCATTGTTTCAAAGACAGCAGCAGCAAGCTCCCCTCGTTTGACTTGAACAACTGTAACCTTACTTGGAGTTCCTCAGGCCCATTGTCTTCGAACTAAAAGCAAGAGATTACATCCGAGGAATCTCCATGCTTTGTCCTGCCGTCAAAGGCTTGATTAAACGAATGAATATGAATCTCCATGCTTAATTCTACAGACAAAAGGCTCGATTCCGGACACATTGAACTGTTCCTTGTACCAGGGATCATGTTTGGCAAATAGTATATATAACTGTAACCAAGTTCGACACTATACGTTGAATGGTTTCCTAGGAGTCGGTGCTCAGTTCTCCACGGATTGCAACCTCTGTTTTGGATGGAAAACTTCAACCTGCATTTGCAGTATTGGGTGAATTGCACCATATAGGGAAAATGAGAATCGACATTTGATGTTAATGAAGAAAGGAGAGCTTCATTTAATGGATAAAAACTATGAACTGAATTGATTCTTATGTTACTCGAGTTTGGGTGTGATTGTTGGATAAAGGGATGTACTCGATATAGATATGTTAATTTTTTTTTTAAAGTTTGTTCATGTATTCGAAAAGTCCTTGAAGGATGATATCTCCTATACTCGTAACCGAGAATGACTCTGATATAGGTGTCAAGTATTTCAAGAAAAATGAAAAGTCGTAACTGCAGAGGTTAAAAGAGCCATACCTTTAATTGGAATGCTTTGGCCCTCTCCCCTGCAATGATTCCTCTTGTCGAGCGCAGCTGCTAGAACAAAATTTCGAATCAGGCACTCTTCAAAATACGAACTAAAAGGCAAGTTTGGATGATGAATTAGCACCAGATAACAAAATCAATACCTTTTGAGTATCATCTAGAACAGGCTTAAGGAAAGCAACATCGTGGTCGAGTCTTACATTGTCCGAGTGGATTATGTTCGATAAGCTGTTGGCCTCTTCATGTGCGAGTTCTATACCAGCTAGTTTCTTTTTTTAGCGATTCCATCTCCTTCGTTGTGTCTTTTTTGCTCTTGAGCCCAGAAGCCAAAGTTCTCTCCACCATATCCCAGCTTGTGAATGCAGCTGCCAACTGTACTTCTAAAATTCCATTTTTTCTACTTACAGAAGCCATTCTTGTCTCGTAAAACTGATACATGCTCAAATGAGCTGATACAAATCTGGATTTATCATCTGCTTCTGGAAACACTAAACTA
The DNA here is from genome assembly GCA_038382025.1 of Adansonia gregorii. Lineage (NCBI taxonomy): Eukaryota > Viridiplantae > Streptophyta > Magnoliopsida > Malvales > Malvaceae > Adansonia > Adansonia gregorii. Next base: position 5,415,090 of record JBBYHO010000002.1, read on the forward strand.
TCATTATCAAGAGGAATATTTGCTATCCCTTTGACTTTGGAATTTGGACATATAGTTCCAAATGGGAATGATTCGCCGTAACCGATTTTGGTCCCAGGAGCACTAATCTGAATTCCTGTATCAGACTGATTAACAACAAATCATATGTCATGTTAATGGAATATTTCAATGGATAAAGGCTGTTAGTCATCTTGAAGACAATAGTTAACTACATGAAGCTTTTACAATTACCTGCAGAATTGACCTCGAATCGTCCAAATTCTTTGTTATTCCAACAGTTGTGTCGAATTCTTCCTTGCAATGAAATTGCTTCCATAGTCATTTCCAGGAAGCGGATTTTGATCCGCTAATGAGAACTCTAACAATGATTTCCAACCAGTACCCTGTTTGATTAGAGTGGCTAAATTTTGTCTAGCAGTGGAATCAACCAAACATTAGAAAGAACCATGAATAGTTTGGCTAGCAGACTCCACAGATGATGAACGTTTTGTGAACTGCATTTGTCCGGCAGATGTACCAGGAGTCGATTGCAGTCCCATGGATGATTTCTTCTAAATGATCAGCACTTCAACTTGTGTAACAGACAAAGTAAATTTAAACACATTCTAATCATTGCTAAATATATGAATTCAAACCTCTACCTGATTCGATGTCTCCTTCTTGCATCTGCCAGATGCAACAAGAAAATCCTTTTCCTTCTGCTGTACGAGTACTAGGCTAAATCCCTGCAAGAATAGCTATCTTAAGAACAATAGGTCCCCCTTGTCTTATCACCTAAGTTAAACGGGTTAGGTGAGCGTTGGATACGGATGTGTCCAACATGGGTATCCTCAAAATTTTCTATGTATTTGGAGGATCATATCTTCATACGCATGTCCATATATGTGCCAGCCATGGGTACTTTCGGGAAAATGGATAGTTCGCGTAACATAGCTTATCACCAATGAGAAGGACCTCTTATAGATTGTGCTTAAACAAAATCCTATCAGAATTTTCTTATTTTAACTTCTAATCCATGAACAACCAGAAAACCAGATGATTGTCTGTAACTGTCAAATTTGCAATCTTTTACCACGAAGAAAACATACAGGAATTCTGGTTATATATAATTCACATCATGCAGCATATGAAGGTATCAAATCTTTTAAAGAATCACTCCCTTCATGCATAGGATAATTCAGTATGCTAACCCTGTTAGTGGCTATTGAGGATGGAAGCGATGCAATGGCCACAATCAAATACATTGGGGAAAATAAGAAGAACAGTAAAAATGAATGCAAAAAGAATAACACATAAAACAAGAGCGATAACTATCATGTTGATGCTATGTTACTTAGACTCGGGTTTGTGAGTCGGATACAACTATGTATCTAACACTGTTATGTTTAATTTTTTAAAAGAAGGTTCTTGAAGGATCATATCCCCAATACCCATTCCGGATATGCATTGGATATAAATCTCAGACACGGGTACTTCAAGAAAAATAAAGAGCCGGAACAGCATAAGGTTGATGTATTGCACTGTCATAGGCAACATGCTTAATGCTATTAAATCTATGAAATGGTACTTTGATTACCAACTATGTAAGTTCATCAGCCACTTCTACTTTCGTTTTGATATTTTGTACCCCTGGTAGAAAAATAAAAACTCATAAACAAAAAATAGGTGATGCATGATGTCAGTCATAGCATAATGTGGTTAACACACACTAGCAGGCAGATGCATGGACATATAGAAGGGATCGATATCAAACTATTACATGTTCGATCATTTCGAAATATGCACTAAAAGGAGGTAACCGAATTCATAAATGATTTTTTTCATCAAAGCTTATAAATTACTTTCAAGAGCTAGTATATGCATAGTTTATTTCTACTTCAACCCCCTGCTATGTATCATTTTGTTCCGCACAGAAGTCTGCAGCAACCAGCCCTAGGGGACAGATGAAAACCACGTATCCTTATTCTCGGCCATACCATCTGGCAAAAAATTAAATCATAAAAAAGACCATTATAAGCTAATAAAAATTTATACAGAAATAACAAATTGTTCATCAACATAATCTGAATGTAAACAGGGCAAGATTGCTAAAATTTTTACACACCATTTCAAAGTCGAGTGAGTACAAGTCATTCAATGTCCTCGACTTCAATACTCCACCGAAGATGAGAAGAGTTTTATCATCATAAAGAGTAGCTACATGATTGGATCTCGGAGATGGTCCTGTTCCCCTATGCAGTAACACAAAACAGTTCATTTATTATAAGATTTTTGCCTAAAGAATTTAGTCTCATGATGCATAGCTAAGAGCCAGATTTCTCGATCAGCAAAGTATATCGAGTATAGAGCAGCTTAACTAGAAAACTATAAGGAATATGTCGGAGCTAACACGTGCACTGAAGCATGAGCCATGTGAAGGACTTCAGATTGACCATATGCAGGTCATTCAGTTTCTTCTTTTTAGCATCTTCACCACCAAAAAGGATTAAAACTGTCGAGCAATCGGGAAGGTACTATTAATGATTAAAACCTGCAGTTTCTCAATAAAAGAGCAAATAAGAGAGATGAAGCAAAGAAAAAAGACAATGATACCATGGAACTTTACGACATGCCGGAGTTATAGCTCTATCCGATGAATGTATTGCCTAGTAGAATTTACTGTTTTTACTTGTTTAGCATTTTAATTTTATGATGTTAGATATTTACATGTAATTTGGCCTTTATAAGTCGGAAAAAAGTACTGGTACTTCTCCTTTTGCTTCCATTAGTGATCAGCATTCCATCCCTGTATCAAATGACCATACTGCGGAAAGCCAAAATCGAGAACAGAAAACATATGACATCATGTACAAAGCACAAAGTAACAATACATGAGCACAGAAGATTCTAATTTTGAACCTGAAACTTCGTCATTCCCGTGGTCAGCTCTGCCTCCAACCAGGACGGCCTTTTTCCCCTCATGAAACCTGGGTTAGGAAACAGCAGAAAAACCTTAACAATATCAATATTCTGAATGCTTTTCATCCCACTTGTTAGAAAAAACATGAACCGGCACAATAATTACTATAAAGTGAGACAAACAACTTAAACAAATGATTAAATTACGAACAACATAAGATGCAAATTAATTCTGAATCGTAGACATGGTAGTGGCATGACAATCCCATTAACTTCACACGTAGACATGCAGGTTCCTATGTAATCACATGGCACAGAACACCTCAGTTGAAAAGCATATAAAAAAAACAGTTCAGTTATATGGTAAGCAAAGCAAAGAGAATATGAATAAGGGGAAATGGAATACATCACATATGATTGCTATGTTACTGGGACTCGGTTTGAGTGCTAGATATGGGTATGATCAATTTTTTCTAAGTTTTTCCATGTATATGAAGGGTCATATACCCATACCAGGTGTGGATATTCGTCCGATATGGGTACCAAACATGGGTACCTCAAGAAAAATGAAGAGTCAGATATGATTCTACCAGACTACGGCCCTTGCATGAAGGAATCTTAAGTGGAAGACTGCTTGGTGACAAGTAAAGCTTTGATGATGCCTTGGTCCAACAAAAAATATCAAAATTAAGAACCTGCAATTAAAAAAAAAAACATAAAAGAATTATACGACTTAAACTAACTACTTGTGAAATATCTTGCACCCTGTCAAGTAAACTAGACATTTAACTTCTCAGAAAATTACAAATTATTAACTTAATTTTTACCTGCACATCACCTAACATTCCATTCCCCGATTTGCCACCAACCACTATCATCTTGTTCCCAACAACCGCAGCTGCATGCTACTCTCAAGGAACAAGAGAAAAGATTTCATCAATTTCCATCATAGCTGATGTAAATGAAAGTTGAATTAACACTTAAGATGAGAATCAACTCTGAAAATCGATTAGGAACAATGCATTACGTCAAAGCATGGTGCAGGCCTTTCACCGGCAACTGACAAGACCATCCAATTCTCAGAGAACCCTGATGAATTAATCTCAGGGGCAGTAGAACATTGGGAGTCAATTCATCAGAATGACTACCAGCAGCTATTGCAAACTCTACCTGAAATAAATTTGAAGGCTTTTTAGCACCTTATACACATGCTTAACCAGTACTAAACCAAAATAAAACAAATCAAAAGCCTTACATTGGTATTGTTGCCTAGTTTGGGGGGTCTTTTAGGACTTTTAATTCCGTTGGCAGACTCTGAAAGTTGTACTTTCTTCACTCTAAATAAACAAACCAATATACCAAAATAACTGAGAATTATTCAGCAAAAAAAAAAAAAAAAGAGAGGAATTCTTCAAGCAAATTTGGGGTTTGGGGCATATTTTAATCAAGTTTATAAAAAAAAATTTATCTACCAAGTCTCTCAATTGCTCACAATGGTTAGCTTCCATTTTCTTCATTGACGTTGAAGGGACAAGGAACATATATTTTAAATAAAGAATGGCTTCACTTACCTTCCAAGCTTCATGCGTTTACGAGAAAGGCTAAACATTTTCATCCAAATAAGACCCTGTTTTGTAGCAAAGGGAACCTCTTTCACTCAAAAACCAGAAAATAAAACCCTAAAATTTCCACCAAAATGAAGCTATATTGTCATTAACAAAACAGCTTAAAATGAGAAAAAAACCCATCCGTTTATCAAACTTCTTTTTTCAATAAAAACAAATTACAATAATTAACCATAACCATGGTTTGGCACTGACACTAAAGTCTTGAACTTTAACCGCGGCCTTGAGTTGGTTTGCTAAGATAAAAAACAAAACAAAATGAATTAAAATCAATGGTCCATTGAGGAAATGAAGGTGGATGAAGAGGAAATTAGTTGAACCACGAGCTTGGAAGTTAAAAGAAAAAACACACCTAAGTATTCAACTATGGAAATGGGATTTGATTGAAGTTTTGATGGTAACAAAAGCAAAGCAACTGAGAAAACAAAAATGAGGTTGTCTTGTCGTTTGATTATGAGATCCTTTACCAAGTTTTGCTTTGGTCGGAAGCTTCCTCTAAAAACTAAATAATAGTCGTTAGTTTATTCGATTAAGATTATAAAATCGAATTAATTTAATAATAATGATGTTAAAAATAAATAAATAAATAAATAATATTAATTTTTAATTCAGTTTAATTTTAAAATTTTAAAATTATTTAATTTAATTTAAAATTAAAATAATAGATCGAATCAAACTAATTATTTTTTATTTAATTAATTTAATTTTTAAATTATATTTCTACCAATTTGACCAGCTTTAAAAATTTATTAATTTATTTAATTTTTAAAATTTTGAAAATCGAAATCATCCAATACCCTCCAAATCTTTCTTCCCAACTTCCATTCAACCCCACCTCCCCTTTGCTTTTTCTAAGAAGTTTTGGCCCATTAAAAAAAATTGCAACTGTAATCTATTTTCAATCTATTTTATATATAGTCGCTTTGAACATATGATTATGAATATAAATGCTCACTTTAATATAAAAAATTATATCTTTAAAGTTATTTAAAATAATTAGATCGAAACAAATTTAAAGGTATATATTTATCATTTGTAATAATAATAATAATAACGATAATAAAAGGGTAAATATTAATGTAACTCATAATATTTATTACTCAAAAATACATAATTAGTACATTACCAAAAAGATAACATACAAGCTCACTAAATAGACACGTTAATTAGTAAGAACACAAAGTACGTACCGCTCGATACATTCTACTGTTAATTAAACCTGAAATATATATATATATATGTATATATAATCTTATGATCTAATTTATGTGACTCTTTATATATATTATAATTTAGTGCCTTGGCATGCAAGTTAGTGGATTGGGTTAAACCCAGAGGGCTCCCACTCGTCTAAGCATTGGGATTAAGGATCGATTAAGATGAAGACTCATGACCTCATTGGCCCCACCAACAAGTTCACCGCCGATGAAGACGGCCGGAACGGAAGGGTTGCAACTGAGCCTCAGGAGAGCTTGCTCGATTTCGCGTCCATTAGAGATCTCATCCAGCTCGTGGACGGCAGGATTGACTCCGAAGTCGTAGAAAAGTGTCTTGATGGTGTGGCACATGCAACACGAACTCTTGCTGAAGATCACCACAGGTTTCTCGGATGCCAATTTCGTCACCCTCTCCATTGATAAATGTATGAAAAAAAAAATGCCGAAAGATAGCAAAGAATAATAGAAATAAATGATATTTAGCTAGGGTTTTTTGCAAGTGAAAGGCTCTCCACCTGAGGGGGTCGTTTGTTGAGATTGTGAGGTACAAAGAATGCCCAACAGGCACATATTTATAGGGTTTTTTGAGGAATGTGGCGTTTGGTTGGCACGAAAATGAAGTTTTGATGGGAAAATGAAAAGGAAAATAAAAATTGAGAGAATTGTTCGATTAGATCATAAATGAAAGCGATCTGAGCCTTTCACCATGAAAAAGGAAAGGCCACCGTCACGAATCTTATTTTTTGTCTACGGATACGTGTCCTTTGTACGGCGAAGAAAACATTACTATTAACTTTCATTGCATTATTCTTCTCAAAAAACTAGAGATTTAATTCTAATGGTTTATCGATTTTTCAAATTCCTATAAGTTTCGGGTTTATTTTAAAAGTTGAAAATTTTCATTTCTCACTTTGTCTTCAAACTATCGAACCTTCTTTATGTCAAAAAAAAA
>JBBYHO010000002.1:5445925-5455928 GCA_038382025.1 Adansonia gregorii
GACCAAAGAGTCAAAATTGTTGCCATTATGCTTAAGAAGCATGCTTTTATATGATGGAAAATCTTAAGAGGAAGTGTGAGCGTGAAGAGAAAAGCAAGATTCGAATATGGAAAAAGATATGATGCAAGCTCACACGTAAGTTCCTACCCAAACATTATTATCAAGATTGTTTTCTTCCACTACATAATCTCCGCCAAAAGACTCTGGCTGTAGAAGAATATACTAGGGAATTTGAAAAGCTCATGATGAAACGTGATATCTAAGAAAAAGAAGAGCAAACAATAGCCCACTACCTTAGAGGGTTAAACACTAAAAATGCCTATCAAGTCCAACTTCAATAATACTGGACTTTAGATGATGTCATTCATCTAGCCATCTGTGTTAAGAAGCAATTACCCAGAAGACCTTTTTACCGACCTCCTTCTTCTGCCAAGAATCCTTTTGATGTCCGTAGGACTCCAGTTCAGCAACCCAGCTCTTCAAGTAAGCCTTCACCTAAAGCTACCAGAGAATCTAGCTCCAAAGCACCCAAGTGCTTTAAATGCCAAGGTTTTGGCTATATTGCTTCAGAATTTCCCAACCGTGAGGTTGTCACCATTATTGAAAGAGAAGCTTATGCAGCATCTAAAGAAGAAAACAAACCTGTATTTGATGAGGAGCCAGTATTTAATGAAGAAGTCACGACCACCGACCATGGTGAAACACTGGTGATCAGGCGCACATAACGCAAGTAAAAGAGCAGTCATGGCTATGTCACAATATTTTCCACACCCGCTGTACTACCTAAGGCAAAGTATGTGATGTAATTATTGACAATGGAAGTTGTGAGAATGTGGTATCTAACTACATGATGGAGAAGTTAAACCTATCCACTCAAGTTCATCCATATCCATACAAATTACAATGGTTCAACAAGGGAAATGAGGTAAAAGTTTCTAAACGGTGCCTTATTTCTTTTTCAATTGGCAAGAAGTATCAAGATCAAGTATGATGCGATGTTGTTCCCATGGATACCTGTCATCTTCTCCTGGCAATATGATCGCCATGCTTTATATGACGATTATGCGAACACTTATTCCTTTATGTAGGATGGAGTGAAGATCAAGCTTGCACCATTGCCACCTAGCGAATAGAACTAAGGCAAAAATGAGTCCAAGCCGCTAGTGTCTTTAATTACCAAAGAACGATTCAAGATAATGAAATCGAAAGCCCAAACCATGGGATTGGTCTTGTTGCTTAAGTTAAATGAAGAAACACCATTCCACCAGAAATCAAACAATTGCTAGCTGAATTTTCAGATGTTATACCTGACGAAATTCCACCTAGACTACCCTACACACGTGATATCCAACGTGCAATTAACCTAGACCTAGGAGTAGTACTTCCTAATAAACCTGCTTACAGGATGAGTCCCCAAGAACATGCTAAAGTTTAACAGTAAGTTAAAGAGTTGTTTAAGAAAGGAATTATTCGAGAAAGTGTTAGTCCTTGTGCTGTGCCCATACTCTTGGTACCTAAGAAAAATGAAAGTTAGAGAATTTCTGTCGATTGTCGAGTAGTTAGCAAAGTCACCATCAAGTATCGATTCCTGATACTTCGGCTTGATGATATGTTAGATAAGCTACATGGTACAACTATTTTTCCTAAGATTGACCTATGGAACGGGTATCATTAGATCAGAATTTGACCTGGAGATGAATGGATAACCCCCTTGAAAATAAAAGATGGCCTGTACGAATGGACGATGATGCCTTTCAAGTTAACAAATGCCTCTAGCACATTCATGCGTCTGATGAATCAGACACTTTAACCCTTCATTGGGAAATTTGTGGTCGTTTACTTTGACGATATTCTTATTTATAGCAAAAACCTGATGATCACTTAGAGCACTTACGGCAAGTATTCCATACTCTTCGGAAGCAGAAACTTTATGCCAACCTAAAGAAATGTTCTTTCTTGACCAATAAAGTGAATTTTCTAGGATATATCGTCACCACTGAAGGCGTCCAAGTTGACCTAAGCAAATTTGAGGCCATCCATAGGTGGCCCATTCCAGGATGTACCTAAGATGTTCTAAACTTCCATAGATTAGCTTCCTTCTGTAGGAGATTTATCAAGAATTTTAGTTCTATTGCTGCACCACTTACAGACAGCATCAAAAGAGGTAAGTTCCAATGGATAGAGCAAGCTCAAAAAAGCTTTAAGGAACTGAAGAAACATTTGATAGAAGCCCCTATGCTAGCCCTTTTAAATTTTGACCAAGTGTTCGAAGTCAGCTATGCTTATAATACTGCAATTGGTGTCATTATGAGCCAGAAGGAACATCTAATTGCCTTCTTCAGTGAAAAGTTAAACGAGGCCAAACTCAAATACTCCACTTATGATAAGGAGTTCTATGCCATTGTCCGAGCTTTACAACATTGGAGTCATTATTTGTTGAATAAGGAGTTCATTCTCTACTCAGACCACGAAGCCCTCAAGCATCTGAATTCTCAATAGAAGATCAACTGTAGACCTGTCACTTCGAGTGAAATTTTACAATCTCATCCATTCTTGCTCAAGCACAAGGCTGGAACCTTGAATTCTGTAGCTGATACATTAGCTGACGTCATACTTTGTTAACTACTCTTCAAACAAAAGTTGTTGGGCTTGAAGTTATCAAAGAGCCATACAAGGATGATCCTAATTTTCGTAAAGCATGGAATTACACAGAGGCATAACCTTTCGTGCAGTTCCACAGGCATGAAGATTTCTTATGTCGAGGAAAAACTCTTTGCATTCCTCAATGCTCCTTACGGGAAGCAATTATCTAGGAGGCCCACAACGAAGGATTAGCAGGTCACTTTGGACGAGATAAAAATGTGGCCTTAGTCAAAGAAAATTTCTCTTAGCCCAAGCTTGAAAGAGATATCAATGGGCATATCCAAAGATGCAGAACCTATCACTTGGCTAAGTCCAAAAGCCAAAATATGGGATTATAAATGCCTCTTCTTGTTTCAGATGCACCTTGGGAAAATGTAAGTATGGATTTTGTTCTTGGACTACCTCAGGCTCAAAGACAAAAAGACTCCATAATAGTGGTTGTGGATAGATTTTGAAAGACGGCACATTTTATCCCATGCCAAAAGATGAATGATGCCGTTCAAGTGGCAGAATCATATTTCAATAAGATTGTTTATCTCTATGGCATTCCAAAAACTATCACTTCTGACCAAGATGTTAAGTTCTTAAGCCACTTTTAGAGGACTATATGGAAGAAAATAAGAACTAAGCTTCAATTCAGTAGTGCTAGCCATCCTCAAACAAACGAACAAATTGAAGTAGTTAACAGGATTCTTGGAAACCTACTCTGGAGCTTTGTCAGGAAAAATTTGAAACAGTGGGATCTTATACTCGCACAGGTTGAATTTGCCGACAATAACTCAATTAATCAAGCTACTAGTAAGTGTCCATTTGAGGTGGTTTATGGCATACGTTCACTTAGTCCATTAGACTTAACCCTTTCATCCGACCAGCGATAATACAGTGCTGACGGAGACCAAAGGGTAAAGGAAATCAAAAAGTTGCATGAAAAAGTCTGAAAGGGAATCCAAAGGCGAAACTTAAGATACAAGGCTCAGCATGACAAGCATAGGAGATAACAAACTTTCAAAGTAAGAGACTTGGTATGGATACATTTGCGAAAGGAACGATTTCCAAACCAACCAAATTCCAAGTTATCACCTCGAGCCGATGGTCCATTCAAAGTTATGTAGAAAATCAACAACAATGCGTACAGAGTTGAACTACCAGGCGCTTATAGAGTCTCTGCTACTTTCAATGTCATCTATATTTCGCCATACTTTGAGGACGATACTAAGTTTGACGCGAGGGCGAGTCCAATCCAACCCGGGGAGAATGATAAGGATCAAAAGACAATGGAGAATGATAAAGATCACAAGATAATATCCTCTTGTAACTGATAATCTTAGATAAAAATCAAATAATCTTATAAATCAAATTATCTTGTAATTTATAATATCCTCTAGGAGTTATCTTTTAGGTATAAATCATAACCCCTATGAACTAGTATAAATAGGGGTCATTCCATTGCATTCAGCATCAAGAAATAATAAATTCTCTTTTTCAATTGAGAGTCATTTCTCTCTTTTAATTTTTGAGCCACAAAACCCCATCCTTATTAATGTTTTTTCAAGTACCTGTGAGAATAACAATTAGAGATTAGATGCTTGGATAGCTTTAGTTTATGATAATCAGGCTCGGTGTAAATGTTCTTGGATCATGGAATTGCTGAAAAACTTTTCAAAATTGAGGTATGTTTGAATTTTAAATAGTTTTTTAGGTTTTTTAATCATAAAGATTAATCAAGATCATGCAAAATGATCCCGTTTAGGGGTCTTGAATTAGTTTGTTGATTTATTTTCACTGTCACTTTTATAAATTATTTTATAAATTTTGTAATCTAATTACTTGCTACCCCAACACTTCCTACATAGCGTTGGCTTGTATTTTCTATAAGGATTTTGTTTCTTCTTTTTTAGCTTTGCATTGCAAGCTTTGAAGATATTTAATTTTCAATGTTATCGTCACTCTTGTTATAAAAGATCGGATATTGTAATTAATTATAGGATAGGCAGTTATTTGGTTAGAGAACTTCCTAAGTGATTGTGTAAAGACTACATTTGCGAGTTGCTTCGATTGATGCTCGGCAGAATGGGGATTTTCTTTCCCATTATGCTATGAGATTGAATAGGATAATCTCAATAAAATTATATGAAGAGAACTTTATAGGTCCCACTTTGGGGTTTTGGTTTTTAAAGTAATAGCCTTAACAGATGTTCGTGATAAAAAAAAGTTTCTTAAGTACAAAAAAATGAACAGTTCTATTATTTTCATCCAATGTCTAACAAAATGATCGTGATTCTCACTTGAATTCTTCGATTTATCACGAAGCTCTTCCATGGGAAACAACAGTTTTTTCTAATATTTTTTATGTAAGACCAAATTTTTTTCTTCTATTAAAAAATCTTTGAAATGATTATAAACTTAATTGTGCCCCTTTATGGATGATTCCAACCTGAAGATTTAAAGGCACATCATCAATGGACAGACAGGTATATCCTTGTAGAAATTGAGGTATTTGAGTGCGCTGGCCAGTGGAAACACTGTAAAATACATATCTTTATATTTTACTAAATATATAGATTCATTTGTGTTAGTATTACCCTTGTTTTTTTTTTTTTTTTAACTTGCGGGCAAGCAAAAGATGTTTTACTCGTACCATAAATGATTCTTCTTTCTATTCTTTTGACAACTTAAGATACATTTGCTTATGATAGTGAAAATGCGGTTATGATTCTTATAGCTACGTGCGGTCCTCTTTCTTCTCCCTCCATATTAGGAAGTTGGACATAGTCTAGGCTTTTTATCTCACTTCTACCAGTCTTAATGAAGTATGCTTTGTTTTCGTTTTCCATTTTCTCAGCAACTATGGAGCACAAACCCGCCGAAAACTCTCTCGTACAAGTGTCCAACAGGAGACATGCCAGAATACGTGGACGTTAGAACACAGAAATGAATAAAAATCATGTTGGACACGGTTGTTGCAGTCCACCATATTTCAAATTTTATTTTATAGTTTCTTAGTTTCCGTAATTTGGTTCAGTGCTGTACCGTGGGCCTGTTAAGTAGTCCAATTGAATGCCAGTATTGATAATCGAGTTAAGTCCGACTCCACTAACGTGAAGCTGAGTCATCAGTTTCTTTTAAGCACTTAGCCCACGACCGTCATGAGGAGGCATGAATGAAAGTTGCACAAAAGAATACCCTAAATATTATCTCTATTTTTTTCCCTCTATATTTATTTATTCTTCACGATCCAATTCTGCTAAACAACAGTCCGAACACGGTCAAAATACGCTTGGATACGGCTATGAAAAGATGTAGACGAAGAAGGTGGAAGATGAAGACAGCCGCAGAAGGAAAGAAAGATGTAGAGGCCGAAGAAAGAGGAAAAGAAAATTAATGTTTATTAGGGTTTAGGGTTTAAGCCAAGGATTAATTATGATTCAATTATATTTCAATTAGGCGAAAAGTTAAAAATTACTTTTGAGTTCATAATAAATTAATAATTACGTAAATTGGAATTTTAAAATATTTAATTAATTATTTTTTATGAAATAAAATTATTTAAAATCAAAATTAAAAATAAAAAATTAATTTGATTGTTTAAAATATTTTAATAAAAAATTTGATAAAAAAAGTAAAAATAAAGTTCATTTATATATAGAAATCAATTAAAATATATTTAAAATGTTGTACTTTTACCATGTGGTATCCTAATGATTTTAAAAAATTTTTGCATTGCAGTATCCATCTGATGTTAAAACCCGATTTCTTGTCCGTGTCTGTGTATGTTCTTGATAGCTCAGCAATCTATGTCCAACTTGATCTTGTGGCCATCTGAGTTCACGTGCCCCATTTTTCTATTACAAGTTTGCCCAGCTCATTTCATTGTCTTCTGCTTTGGCTATTCACACTAGAACATTTGTCGAGTGTTTTTTTTTGCTGTATATTTTAATTTATTATCTACATTTCCAGGCTGGCTTAGCCAAAAGCAATACTTGTTCTTCATAAAGATGGGAAACCAAAGTTGATTTGTAGATCAATAAATAGTGGGTTCTCAAAGAATCTTTATTCACAGCATATTTGTTTTTGGAGAACGTGTTAGCTTCAGCAAGGTTTTTCTTGTACAACTGGACTGGCCCAACGACTTGCTGAAAGCAGGGTTTTAGCCGTCTGTGTTTATATTTTTAAAATTTTTACATAGAGCAACTCTATAATATTTATGTTTATCGTCTGGTTATATCGTTGTTATATTCTTTTTAATTTTTCTGAAATAACTAAGACCAAATGAAATTTTAAAAAAATAAAAAATAAAATATGTATATATAAAAAACTTCTCGCCTGCAACATTGGGTTTTTTTTTTCCTGGTTTTTTCTTTATTTTAGAAGAAACTCAACTGGAAGAGCATCTTGTATAAAACTTAGCAACATCAAAACGATTCCCACATGAATTTAAACAAACAATCTTGTAAACTAAAGATATATATATATATATATATATAAAATAGAAGTTGAGAGACAAGTTCAAACAAAACAAGTGTTACAATAACAGGAAAGTTTCATTAAATTATGACAATTATTATTATTATTATTAGACTACTAACAAAAGCAAGAACCTAATTTTCTTAGGGGTAAACCTCAATGAGAGATCTTAAACCAAGTATAGGAGCAATTTTGTAGTCACTAAAGCCAGCAGCAAAAAACAGCTTTGCCCATTCTTTCTCCTCTCTCTCTTTTCCGTCCAGCAAAACCATCATCTCCATATCGAACAAGAGCTGCGTTTCGTCATTCACTTTCTCATTCTCCATCAATACCATCTCTATTATAATCACCTTCCCTCCCGCCTTATCGTGGCTTGAAATTGCCTCTTTGCATCGCTTCAGAATCGTCAAGCATTCTTCATCACTCCAATCGTGCAATATCCACTATTCAATTATCATTAATAATCAGCATAAAAATATAAATTATTCACTGAGCCAAATTCTATACCTACATTTGCTCCTTAATCTTTGAATTAGTGTGCAAATGAATTTGTTGCGCACTACAGTTAATTTATAACAAGCAAAAATACCTAAAAATGAGATAAGTAAAGGAGAATAAATATAGTTATAACCTTTAGTAAAACTGCGTCTGCTGCTGGAACTGCTTCAAGCATGTCTCCTCCAACATATTTCAAGTTCCCAGTGCCTTGCAGGCCAGCAACAACATGGGGAAGATCCAAAACAGTGCACTCCATGTGTGGAAATGCATCAGCAATGGCCTTGCCCAGGGTTCCTGTGCCCCCCCCAACATCCACCAGTGAGTTCAATCCCTCAAACAGCCCCTTACACTTGTTAATCAGAACGTTGGTAACCAATCGAGTGTCGTTAGCCATGCTTTCATTAAATAAATTTGTAAGCTTTGGGTCATGGCCACCATAGTCCCAAAATGTCTTCCCATAGACGGTACTAAATGCGGTAGGATCATCGTTTTGGAACCAGCTACCTAGAAAATGCCAAGGCTTTGTTAAAATAGGATCCAGCACAACTTTCAAATAAGGTGTTACGCTCAAGGGATCATCCCTGAGTAGGAGACGAGATGCGCTGGTAAGAACATAGCCTTCATCTTGGGGGTCATCACCTAGCTTTTGACGTGCAAAGAAGCCCAGGTGAACTAAAATGCGCATAAGCCGGTTGATGTTGCATGCTTTGGTTTGGTTGAGCGTCGGCAATGCAGCAACTAGCTCGGTAATAGTCATGGGCTTGCTATGGTTTTGAATGACATCCGGAATGCCTAAATCAATTGCACATTTTAGAGACATGGAGTTTATGAAGTTGTATATGTGGTTCCACACATGGGCTTGAGCTTGAAGTAGCTCATTATCATGCTCCCCAGTGACATTGACAATATCCATCTTAGCCAACGACTGTATTTTGCTGCGAACCAGCATAGGTCTGAAACATGCTATTTATAGACTATAAAACAGTTGTCTAAACGGAGAAGTTTACTATAGGGCCCGCGTCTTAATGAATTAATTGTATCCAATAATTTGTGTATTCATAATATTTTTTTATTATAACTATGTTTATAGTATTTAATATTTATATTAATTTTAATATATTAATAATTCGTATTACGTAGATTTTAAAATATATATTATGTTGTATAATATCATATTTTAATTATTTTATTTGTGCTATGTATATATATTTATATTTAATATTACCGGATCCGGAAGTAATCTATTAAAACTAACATGACTTGAAATCAAATGGCTGAATGAATTAGCATTTCTGACAAATTAAAGCTAAATAGTAAAAAAAAGAGGTATTGAACTAAGTAGGGATATTTTTTTTTAAGTTTCACATCAAACTAGATTCACTTAGATCTTCTCGTTAACCGTTTGTGTTTATGAACAAATTTCTTCTGTCTCCATTCTATTCCAGTGCCTCCTTTCAATAATTTTTGAAATTTATCAATAAAAGAGTTAAACTAAAATTGTCGTTAATAATTGAAAAAAAAAATAGGTAATGCTAATGCTACATGCCTCTCCATCCAGTGCAATCAAAGTTTAACTTTTTCTTCTACTTTTATTTGCTTACCGAAAGCAGATAAGTGTAGTGTATCCCCCTTTGAGCTTTAATCTATTTTCAATATGAATTACTGCTCAACTTTGGTTCATTTGTCAATGGAAATCAATTAGCGAAGGGAACACAAAACCCATTTCAGCTCAAGGAATTTCCACATCCAAAACCATGCATTTTTTTTCTTTTATTTTTTGAAATACATGATATTTCGTTTAATTTACTGAGTTTAACAACAATTTTACATGAAACCAAAACAATCCAAAATCAAACGAAGAGGAAGAGAAAGCTAAACTGGAGAACAATTCGAAAAGATATCATTAACGGCAGCTTCGCTTCAGTTAATTTGAACATTAAACAGTCAAATATATGGAAAACATGGCAAGATTATTATAACGAAGGGGCACCACGGTAGAGTATAGTTTTCTATGTATCTATACCTTTATACTGAGAAATTATCACATAACTCTTTCCCATTATGTCAACCGTCCAATAAAATTATTAAATGGATCAAAAAAGATTATCCAGATTTATTTGTTGTTTGTCTTTTTGTTTTTGGATAATTTTATTGGTTGGCTGTATTTCTAGCTATTACTTTCTCCAATAATGTCTTCGATATGCTAAAACTGTCCCGAGCAAATGTCATCTTGCTTTTGATAATTTGGCCATTTCCCCTTTATTTGAAGATAAGGTGGGAGCCAGATGACATTATTGATTGAAAGGGTTAAGTTTTTTTTTTTTTTTAAAAAAAAAGAAAATTATTTTTATTATGTTATTTAATTTATTTTATAATATATCAAATTAGATTTACTAAA